>JAEUWP010000480.1:0-145006 GCA_018524725.1 Podaxis mareebaensis
CGTTAGGAAGTCCAAGCTCGTGGACTAAGGCGTGATAAATGATGTTGCGGCGGGGGGTACCAGGCTGGTTCATAACAATGTCAGTGTCTTGATAAACACTGAGTGGAGATTTAGGGAGTTCTGTCTTGCCTTCTCATGAGTAATGGAGGGTGTAGTAGACTCCTAATAGTTCTCATTTGGTGTAAGATTTTCTGTTGATAAGGATTATGTTCTCTGTACCATGGGTGTAGTTGTTGAGTCAATTTTGAAAGTCACTCTCAGAGCATGCTCTCTGAAGGAGGGTTTGGAGTTCTTGAAGATGAGAGTCAGAGAAGGGTCAGTAAGAAGGAGGAGGGAGTTGAGGATATGGGTTCAATGGAGTGTGCCTAGTTATAGGCAGGGGTAAGTGAGATGTGTTGGACAACAGTCCAGACAAAAGGTTGTAAGATGCTCCACTGAAGTTATCTTGCAGGAGATTTTGGCTGAGGATGCTCCACTGAAATTATCTTGCAGGAGACTTGGGTCAACTCATAGCCACAAGGACAAAAGAGAAGGTAAGGAGTGGAAGTTTAGCTTTATGATTCTGTTACTTAGGCACAGTATGGATGTCATGCCAGTGCAGAGAGATACTGTCCTAAGACAACCCAACACTATTAAGTTCCTAAGCAGAATGCCTGTCCATTCACCTGAGTGAACTAGAGGCTGGTCAGAAATTTTGCAGGGACTGCCAAGGGAGAGATACAACTTGTAAGGTCACAGGCTACTCCATTGGTTTAGCTGTTACACCAATTATCCTGTCAAGGCAGGTAGAGCTCTCATGTGGCAAGAAGATAGAGCAGAAGGCAGACTTGCTATTCTCATGCTATGTACAAGTGATCATAAAGCTAAGTTCTACTTACTTTATGAGCTACCTAAATACTAGAACAATTACTATTCTACATGTCCTGATTGAGATGCACATAACTACTTTGGTGTTCTAATTATACTAGACCAAGCCTGAAGTAAGACATCAGATCTACTGAAAGAGGATGATTACTATACAAGGTATCACTGAATCTGAGTGCTAAACATAGTGTGACTTCAGAGATCTGAGATGGGACAAATGACTGAGGCATGAGTCAAGGCAAAGATAGAAGACATAGAATGTTGAGAGAGGGAGAACGAAGAGAGTCTGACAAGTGGTGAGAACAATAGGAAGAAACAAAAAGTGGCATAGATGAAGACGGAAACAAGAGGAGTGTAACAATTTATACCATATTATAGATCCCACGTGAAGGTGAATTTCTACTGATCTTAACCCTCAGCAGCTCAACTGATAGGCAAGCTGATAGTCATGGGTACTTATCTGATGACCTCGATCCTTCGAGAAACATTCTTAATGTCAAAACCAAAGGTAAGACTGCACCCAGCACGGCATTGGTTTCTCCTCAATACCTCGCCCGATGTCTGGAGGCTAGTTTTCTATTCCATCGAGTGCTCTAATCCCTGTATTCCCTGGACACGTTCCCATCGGGGCTTTATCACCGAATAAGGTTTTGCAATGCCAGCCATAAAAATGTTTCCAGGGCTGTACAAGGTTCCTTGGCGAACGACTGACTGTAGATCTATCGACATCGATCACCGTTCGCTATCACAGTCCTAATTATCCATCATGTTTATTTTTGGATACATCAAGGACTGTCCACGTGAACATGCAAGATTTTATCTGCAGGGAACGATGTCGTCATTGCTCTGATGTTGATAGAGGGGTATAAAAGAAACACGAAGATTAACTGAGATTGTCGTCGTAGCTAAAGCTCCCACATGGTGCGAAAAATGGAGTGAATAGAGGGAGACAATGTAAGTGTGGCTACTAAGCACGGTGGACAGTGCGGCGCTTCCGTCAGTTGGTGTTTGACTTCCACAACCACAAATGGTGGAACGTTTCATACCCGGCTAGCGGGGACTAACATCCCTAGTGGCAATGGCAATTAATACTGAAGAGAATCAAGGAGAAAGACAATGGTTCCGCGGCCAAGTACGAGCCTGATTTCTCGTAGGTCGATCATTCCTCGTGAACATGGCCTTTAGCTGAAGTGCTCGCCGGCTTCTTGCTCCCTCTGAGCCGGGCTGTCTCAAGGTCTTTCTTCCAGGAACATACTCTTACGCTTGATCTCTACTTACGTAGAGTATACCACTTCTAAGAGTATCACACTTGGACAGTCAGATAAATTCCATACATTCATGCCGATTACAAATTGCGTAAATCAAGAGATATTTGATCAACAAGACTACATACCACGAAACATAACTACCAATGGCGCCCTTTATTTCCAGGGTTCGCTGGCGTAGCTACAGAAGACCTACGGAGATTTCCAGGGTTCGCTGACGTAGCTACAGAAGACCTACGGAGGACCATTGTGTCAACATCACACGTTCTGTATGAGAACAAAGCAACTCACTCCCAAGTAATAAACGAGCAATCTCTTGATGTGAACACCTTCCTGGCCGTCGCTGCCAGGCTTGTTGAGGGTCATATCGCCAAGAGCATACAGGTAGAAGGCGTATTGTTGGATGTCACGCAAAGCAGGGGTGGGATCGTAGTATTCGCGAGTGAAGTCAGCGGTGTACCACCAGTTATTATCCTTGGGAGTCTCATCGCTGCCATAACGCATCATGTGGTCAACGATATCATCATACACTGCGGCTATAAAGTGCGGGGAAAGGTTAATTTGTAAGGACGGGATGGATTACAAGAATGCGTACCCATAGCGAAATCGGGGAACTTCCTATCATCTCTCCTACAACACGCGAACAAGTTCAGATGACTGACTGCAAACGAGGCCAAACGTAAACGCACTTAAACACTTCGGCGTCCATCCAAGCCTCGACTTCTTCCCGGGTGACAGGGTAAGACTTGAGTTGGAGCAACTCCTCGTACCCGTCAACCCTGCCTCCAGGTTTCTTGTTCGGAGGCTCCGAATCCGTGCCCTTATACTCGAAGTTGAATTTCTTCGCAAATTCCTGGGTGGCGTAACTGTACATGAACTCTTTGAGCTGGATGGGATCACTGATGTCGCCTGTCCCAGTGTCTCCTTCAATGTGTTGGCGGAGGTTGTTACAGAGGACCTTGAACAGTTCACGCGCAAGTTCTTGGTCGGCGTTTTGGCGTTCATAAAACATCTATGGCAAAGATAAAACGGGGTTAGGTGGAACGAAATTGATACACACCGTCATCATGTAGATGTATGTGACGGAGATGCCGACTTGGGTGTCCGTTGTCTTGTGGTCGTACCAAGACATGATGATACCGGTTTGTCGGATAGGGTTGTTCGTGGGGTCAGCAGGGACGTAAGTCTTGTCAAGACGCGTGAGGTTCCAAGACTCGGTCGAGGCATTGTTCAGAATTGACTTGTATTGTTCAAACGTATCCTTCATTGCCATGCCTATTCACGACTTGTGAGAAAGGTAGGGAATCGGAGGAGACAAGACTAACTCTTGACAGACGGCAACGGAATGTTGATACCGCTGTAAAAAGATTGTCAGCAAACAGACATCGGGTGAAAGTGTATGAAGTACCTGTAGACTTGGTGCTCGATGTAGTTCAGCAAGTCGTCAGTGTCGGTATCTGGGATGTAGTACAACGAAGTATTCTGCGTGATGAACGCGCTGTCGACGCCTTGCGCACGATAGGAGTCTGGAGGAACATCTCCATAGGAGAAGCCGAACTCTGACTGGAATTTGCCTTTAGCATAGCTGTCGAGGGTGTTTTTGAGAAGCTCATCTGTGGTAGGGACGCTACCGCCCTGATCAAGCCAGCTTAGCTCGTGTACGCTGCTTCGTACCCAGGAAACCTACGATTAGATTGGCCGCGCCTTTGTATGCGTTAGCTTGAATCTCGTCCCGAGTAGCCTTTGTCTCAGAAGTCGTCTTGTAGTAGACCTAGAAGAGGTCTCAGGAGAATGGCGAGAAATGGGTTGTTCAATGACTTACACCACAGTAGTAGATGACGGCAAGTTCAGCCCGAGTGCCATCTTCGACGAGGGTGCCGAAGCAGTACACCATGACAGAGTTACACTTGAAGGTGTCCTGGTCTTCCACCCTGGCATCGTAGGTCCTTTGGTAGTCATTATATTTCCATTGCTTCTCAGTGTCGCGCGATGCGATAATGTTTGCAACATTAGAGAGGTCATTTATAGCAGTTTCTGTTAAGCACAACGAACAGCGCCAGTCAGCATCAGGGAGAGGATGTGCGTAACGGAGGACATACGTTCCATCCACGCGGGCAGGTCGAGTTGGCTGTTGGAAAAGTACGCGTTAACCAGAAGGTTTCCTGGCCTCGGAACGGCAAAAGCTACCTGAAGATACCGGCCTTCAGGTAGTCGGTGACTTGGTTACCAATCGGTGGGATAATGCTGCAAATCTTTGCGGCGGTTCTCGTGTCGCCAAGGTTGTTCGGAGGGTTGGTTTGTGCTGGGTCGTCACTATATTCGTACTTGTAGGTCTGTTTGAAGCGATTGGTCGCAATCTTGTTGAGCAAGGTCTCGAGGTTTGTCGTGTCATCCGTGATGTTGAAGTCCTAGGCGCAGCGGAACATTAGTTCGGGCACAGGTGTAAAAAGAGACAAAGGTCATGCCTGCTTGAGGAGGTTGCGGGCGTTGTCCGTCAGTTGCTTGACGAGATCAGCCTTGACGTCTTCCAACGATTTCTTGGTTTCTTCGGAACCGCCCATGATGTGCGAAGGTAATGTAGTAAAGGAGAAAAGCTCAAGTGATTGTAAAGGGGATGCTTTTGCGCTCTGGATATATGTACACAAGGAGGCCCCCCTTCCATGACGTGCCTCGATATGGAGACTCGTTCTTGAGCAGACACAGATAATCGATAACCTTGACAGAACAAGAACATGTTCTAGTGCGGAGATTACCCAAGGTCTTCTAGACTGTCCATCAGAAGCCAAAGCGGAGGGAGGATGGGACCGAGCCCCATGACCACAATTCATGGGAGTAGATTCGAAATAAAGCGTGTAGAAGTTGAAGTCGAAGTCGGGCGCGAATAAGGGTGTCGCCGGGAATAGAACCACCCTCGGGCAGACTCTCGGTGTCAATGCGAGTTGTCGCTGTCTGGAATTTTGGGACGCGGTGGAGTCATGACAGGCATTCGCGAAAGTACAATGAAACCACCACTGAGTGCAGGATGCTAGTGATGTCACAACTAATATTAACGGTCGATGTTCATCGAGATCAAGTTACCAGTGACGAATCCGAATGGAAAAAGATTCCAGACGCGTGAGAATTGCATTGCAGATTCAGGCACCACTCCCCGTTTAGCGGTATAATTATGTAGCGCTATTCGTGAGGCACGGTCGGGGGTCCTCGGTTCGGGTTTTGGAGTTCCGTCCCTTCGAATTTGATGGCCGATCATAATGCTCTTCCATGTTCCCTCTGACCTCTGCCACCATGATCTGTTCTAATCTCCCAATTCTGCCGCGTCCAAATACCCTACTTGGCCTCGTCATAAGGAGAGCTCCCGTTCGCAAAACCATCCAGTACAACCTTTTCCCTTCCTCTGAGCATCATGGGTATTTTCGGACGCAAGGAAACACAGCCTCCCAAGAAGACCTACGAGCAGGTTTTTGCTGACCTTGTCAAAAACCTCTGTGAGAAGGCTAACAATACCCTCCCCAACGTGAGATCGACCTCATTTGTAACTGACTTACTCGCTGAACACGTCTCGTAGCCTATAACTCTCCCAGCCCAACCTACGCTCAGTGACCTAGAGCAGATTTTCAAACAAATCACACACAACGAGTTCCAAAACAGACTCGGCTACCAATTCGACACGACGAACGCCGCGCCACCCGCTCTTGCCCCTGGGACGCTTGTTCTCAGCACCTTCGAGCAGTTCTACAAGGTCGATGACCCCAACAAGCCTGTCTCCCCTCCGCTAGGCTCTTCCACCACGACGACCGGCGGTGGGACCGATCCCTCATTCACGCCCATCCCGGATGACCGTCAACGTATGTATATCTCCCGTGCTACAAACAGAGGACGATATTCATCCTTCCGCTTCAGCCCTTTCCCAGATTCTCGACGACTTCAGAAGCCGAATCACAGGTCTTCCCGACTGGGTCCAAGGTTCATGTTGAATGCTACTCGAAAATGGCAGTCGCTGACTCCACCTTTTTTTAGGAGAGGCTCAAGATGAAGCCGTCCAGAACCTTGACCGAGTGTTCAATGAACCAACGGCTCTTCCGAACGACTGGAGTTTCGACGTCAATACGCCCATTTACGAGCAGTCTGACAAGTACGCCAACTCTATCCGCCTGGACTGTATCTTCGTCAAACTGTCGGGGACGCTTACGGAGACAGACGTTACCGCACAACTCAATACCGTCTATTGCGTTGGAGTACGTGCGCTGCAGGTTCACTAGAAAGTCACTGACAATTTTCCAGATTTATTACGAAGTTATATCTGCGGCTATGATTGCCAAGAAAGCCCTCTGGAAGCAGTTGTACACCCTAGCAGAGAGTTTGCTAGATACGGTACTAGTTTCGTTCCCTTTCGACTTCGCAAACTCTCACTTCGCATTCTCTCCAGCCCACTGCAACTCCAGAAGACCCGAGTGCAGCCTCGTTGGAAGATATCCTCATCTGGTATCGCGACCACAAACTTTTCCAAACTGATCACGGTTTTCCATTCAATGGCACTCCGGATGATCTTGTTGCGGATCTTGGTCGTCCCACACATCTCTTCATTATTGAAGACGACGACTTCTCTAAGCTGTCCCAAGAGATTGAGGAGAATATTTTCAGGTCCGTCACAAGCTTATCCCATTGTAACCATTCCTCATATAACTCCATTATCCAGCAAGATCAACCTCCCGGAATGGGCCGGTATGTCCCTTTCCGAGCTGTTCGTTAATCAGACTTTAACTTGGACTATAGTTACTGTGAAACCTGATTTGCAATCCGAAATCGAAAGCCTCCTCAAGTCTCCGGCCTCCGATTCCCGCGGGTGGCTCTCAGTGAAGTACGACACATCGCCGCCGCCACCGAACGAGGACGACCCAGCCCTTCTCATTAAGGGGGACTTCATTTATTGTAATCTTGTATCGCCCAACCGCAGTGATGTCACTTATCGTGCCGTATACTTCTGTGGCGTATTCTATATGATACCCTCGGCCAAAGAAAGAGCCACTCAGAAATTGCTTTCTGCCGTTTACAAGAATGCTTTGGGTCTGGTTTCCGACGTACGCCCGTTCTTCCTTGGCGTTATCAGGAGGAGTTCTGACTTTTTTTGCATTTCTTCTTAGAACCCTGGGACCCCACCCGACCAGCCTACTCGCTCCGACCTCGACACTTTACTTTATCGAGCTTTGGATCAGAAGTTCCAGGAAGAGTTCAATTTCGCTTACGAAGGAGATAAGACCGCTCCAGGTGATAAAGTCGGAAACACACTTTATGCTGCTAAAGTTAGTTTCGACTCCGAGACTCGTGACGATGCAGCTGCTACCGAAACAGTCCAAACCATCATCAGGTGATGCGTTTTTTCGTATTCTGGCCGATGGAAGAAAGGCTCACAGGGCATGATAGTGCTTTCAACTTGCCTTCCGATACAAATGGTACGTCTCTCCAAATCCATTTTAGTCACCTCACTCATCCACGGATTCCCCGTCAGAAGAAGCCTTTCGCCAACAGATCAGCAACGACATCCTATCGAAGGTCAAGCGATGCCTCGAGGCAGATCCAGTCCTCGTTCCACTCAACTCATGGAATGCCATGAGCGACGATAGACAATATTCGTACTCTGACCCTGCGAAGAGCGACCTTATTCCGGTTCTCAAGACTATTTTCTTGTATTGTAATGCAAGTATTACCACTGAGCAGACAGTGGCTAAGCGTAGCTTCATCTACTTCGTTGGGGTGCGACTTTTCCCTTCAATCCAGTCTAATTCTCCGTCATTTTTGCTCACGAACCTTACAGGTGCTCTACGACACTGAATCGGAGCCGTGGTGAATCTGACGGTGCTGTTCGCATGGACTGATATCAAGAACGCTTGGTAAATGCTCGATATGTAACCTTGTATAACTTGATTCGTATGTACGACTTGTTGAGTATCAAATATATTGTGGTCCGATCAGAACTCCTCGGACATCAATTTACGAATTAAGAGAATGGCTCGGGATCAATTATGCCCAGCCACAGTTGGCTAGAATCAACAGTGTGGAGGCATGAGTCTTCTAGGACCCGGGAGTACATACCACTTGAGCAAGGTAAATGTGGAGAACGACGGCAGTAGTAGCGGCCACACCTATGACGCAGCGGATGAGCACGTATAAGAGCATCGATGTCCGGTGTCTTCGACAGACGTTGCCGATCAGAATTCTCGAACAGTGCTACAAGTATCTTTTCCTCCCTTCCGGAACACGACCCACGAAGTCGGGGCACGGGCAGAAGCACGATACCGAACGCGTTCGCGTGGAGTTTTACCAAGTCTCGGTGGTTTTTGCTCACGCCACCACTTGGCTAAATGCGGGATATGTACGAGACATATTGCTTCTTGGATACGTAAACATATGGGTGGAGCTTCCATCGTAACGGTCTCAGAATAAAGGCGTTGAACGGATGCCCGTACGCATCGCACAGTGCTTCGGGCAAGGACACGTGTGCTTGTTCGGTATCCAAGATTTTTGGACCTCAGCACCACATGCATCACTCACAGAACACTGGCCATAGTCTTAGCCGACCTTAATCCTCACCGGGAAGGGAGCGTATTCGGTCACGTCGTGCCAACCGAAGACACACCAGGACACACCTCCAAAGTCTTATCAATCAATTCTCGTAATTAGCCGTTAATCGGTCCCTTTTGCCCTGAAAAAAGGGGACCGGTCAACGGTGTTATGCAGTTCTGTCCGACACCGAGATATCAATAGATCGCACTAGCGTGTCCCCTAGCTCTTACCCAATTCGAAGCTAGATAAGGATCCATTCTTAGACTTGGGGTCTGACCAATTACAACGAGGGTGCACCTAGGGCTGGATATATACACATCCTAGGGTACTGCATGGTTAAGGTCAAGCACTACAAGCATGACTACAACTGCCAAAACAGCAACTCTACACGTTGTGAGTCGCCCGTTCCTCGAGCGACGTGTTACTCAGGGCTTTCACTTCGTGAAAGATACAAGCAAGCTATGGAGACGCTCTCGTCCTGGAATACAAAGATGCGGGGACTGGTGATACTGTACGAAGCTTCGGCGATCTCCTATGTCGTCGGGCACTCTAACCTGTGGAACCAGAACTACATGCTCATCGATGGCGGCCCCGCCAGTAATGAGCCCATGTACACGACGCCTACGCAGGCGCGCGTGAAATTCAATCTATTTTACACCTTGAATCGTCTTTCAGGCTCTACCCAGGCCGCAGGAACGACTCCTCCGGCAAATGCCATGAAGAAGATCGATACACTGGTCCTGACGCACGACGACGTGGACCATAAGCGAGGTACTTGGCTTGCAATTGATAGCGTGGTCTCTTCTAACGAGCTCCTGTTTTGCAGGAATTGAGACCTTGTTCGCCTCTCTGTACGTTCTCTTTGCGTGCCTGGACCTCTTTTGGCTGACATTTCGGGTTCAGCTTGAATGTGGCGAAGACATCGAAACACAAAGATGACTTGTACAATACCTGGGTTCTTGGAGACGCTAAGATGGCGGCTAAGGAGAAACCGATCGACCGCATCTGGTACAACAGGTTCGTACCCAGGTTAAGAAGTCGAGGTCGTCAACCAAATAACTAGTCTACTAGTCTTAAGAACATCACAACTTTGAGAGTTAGTGTGCCGTTCATATTTGCAGAAATAACCTTGACTCACTCTTCGTAGACTGGGGATAAGGGAGTTGACCCAATGGATAACTGGTTTGACCTCCAGTTGCAGGCTTATAATAAGATCGTTTCACCGGTGATTGATTTCAACACGGATTTTGCTCCAAGCACGGACCCACAAGGACGATCAGGGAAGTTCGCGATGTACAACGCCAACGCTGCGGCCGGTGGCCCTATGCAGAAGGGACAGTTTACCATTCGGTTCTTGGGCCCAGCCTTTGATGTGCTGGAAAGCGATGTTTTGCTTAGCATGCTGCAGGGAAAGCAATCTCTGAGAGTTCCTAAGTACAAGTTCGAGCAGCAGTAAGTATTGAGGGATAGGGAAGCTGGCGGTGATTGAATCATGTCATTTACAGAAAACTCGGGAAAGCGTCGATGACGGCATTATCTGATTCAACGCTCGATGAGTTCGCCCGACTTGGTCAGGACACGCAACTCCAGGTCAAGTTAGACACCTCCATGAAAAACCGTTCCAGTATCGCCTTTATCGCAGAGGATGGCCTAACGCGTATACTGCTTCTGGGAGATGCAGTTGCAACAATCCTGAAACCGCTCTATGCCCCCGGAGGTTCGCCGGTAGACTTTACGTTGATGAAGGTAAGGCTCGGATCACTTATTTATTCATGTTTGTATTGATGGCACTGGTGGCAGGTGATGCACCATGGGAGCAGGTACAACAACTACTGGCCACGCGACGCGCAGCGCAAGGCCGAAGAGCAAAATGTGCCGGTCCTCCAGCAAAATAACTTCGATGTTTCCACACTGGCTTATGTCTACTTCTTCGCTAAGTGAGTTTCCCTTTTTGAATGTTTTGTAATTTTCTCCTTACACTTAACCTACTAGGATTCGCGCGAAGAAATATGTCGTGAGTCTTCAAAGTTGGTTTGTAGCAATATGTTCCAGTGATTTTCTCTAAATAGATATCAGCCTCTTTGGACGAACACCCAAATCCTCACGTCGCTACCATGCTTGGCATCATTATAGCCGCGATGGAGAACCAGACGAACGTCGAGATCTTCCTCACCAACTATCTCGCGCCTGATATCCTCCACACGATCGGCGAGCGTTTCATTAAGGGCACCGATACTTCCATCCCCTATGTCACCATCCATCTCCTAGCCCAAGGATCTCATTCGGGTGCCGTTGCCATCTACGATGGCGAGAAAGATGGCTCGGAATGGGTTTCGTATATTGCACGGGATCTTCGCACTTCCTACCCGGATAATTTGCTGAAGCTGAATCCAAAGATTGCGAGTAAGATAAAGCAGACGAAGGATTACCGTTTCCAACCATACGTCAAGAAGCCTTCAACGATGCTCAGGTTAGTGCGGGCAGCCCCGGATGACCCTGCCATCGCAACAATTCCGTTTGCCTCAGAGATCCCTGCACCCATGCCTGTAGTCCCGCGAGCATCTCCACCTGCAAATATGGTCTCTGCAAAGTTAATCAACTCACCCAGGCCACCAACCTTTGAGGAACTTACTTCATACCAGGTCAATTTTCCGTGTTCGTTATCTATGCGTTTGATTGGCTTACACGCATTGCTTAGCCTTATCCCACACGGAGTCTCTCAGGGTTTGATGAGCTTTTGCAATACCTCGTCTCTCAAAACGAGTTCACCTCTCAAGACGTTGAAAATGCGAAAGCCGATATCGTCAACGATAATGGTCTCAAATTTGGCGCCTTCGCTGCCTTGTTCATGGGTATCGAACGATCGGAGGAATTCCTGGCCGCAATTCCTTTCGACTTCGTAGACTCGGCCGAATACCTCAATTCGTCGGAAGGACCTGCAGAGTGGCGCGTACAGAACCTCTCGACCAGAGTTATTGATCCCCCTAGGTGTGTCAATGTGCCACCTTTCATACTTCTATCTAACAGTCATCTTGCAGCTCCGACTTCCAGGGCAGCCAGGGCATTTATTCCCTGTCATTTACCATACCTGCGCAAAGTAGCACGTTGACCTGGACAATACCTTTTGATCAGAAAGCGTTTTCGGATCCTTATAAGATCACATGGGATGGATCTATGTCTGTTCAGGTCATCTGGCCCCACTATGTAATGGGGATCACCTCCGCTGAGTTCCGGGGTCAACTCGTCACGACTACGAAGACCTACAACGTGAGTAGATAGTAATGTCGAGTTTCTGTTGGTCTAAGCCTTTGACAGGTTGTTTGTCAAATCCTCCTGATGTTTGATCAACCTACCAGCTATATCGTCCGTTTCGCTGATGAAAATTATGATACCGAAAATTACAAGATGTCTCTCGTCGACTTAGCTCGAGTTTTTGGCACCAACGTGGAATATGGGTTAGCATTTGATCACCTCATCCTACCGGGTAATCTCTTCACCATCCCTGTGATTTTCATGCTGACTCTATGTCAGGAATTGAGCATGTGCTCGAAGGCTTGGACATCAACGCTGGACTCGACAACGCTGGGTTTACCCTGCACAAGGTTCTCTCGAAGCTCATCATCAAAAATTTGTTCGCCGAGCTCAAACTCACGGATATTTCCGCCTGGAATCCTTTCAACTCGCCATTCTCTCTTGAGCTTACGGCCTTACGGATCATCGTCGAGGATGCGTATTCTCCAGCTGATCGAAAGGTATGGCTTTTTTTCTTCCTATCGACAGGTTGTCTGATGGCCTTTAGATCCTCGGGAGACTTATTGGCGTTGCTCACACTTCCGGTGACACAGACATAAATCTCCCAATTCAGTTCACCGTCCAATATACCCCACAACAATTCCTTCTGTACGAGTTGGCCCTTCTTCCTGGAATACAGGACTCGCTTTCCATTGGTCGCATCCTAGACGTGGTCGGCCTTTCCTCCGCTTTCGATTTGTCACAGACATTCCCTGGACTATCCGACCTCTCCAACTCCCTCAGTATATCTCATGTCATTGCTGGCTGGACCTCAGACCCGAAGCCCGATAACCTCCAACTCATGATCTCTCTGGACAAATGGGTGCTCGCTGAGGACGTCTTTGAAGTCTCCCAGATCGCGATTGACATTGAAGCCAAGAACCTCACAACGACTGATTCTAGAGTCTTCGCGCTCAATGGATGGGGTCTTGTCAATATTGCAAATATTGATGTCGAGGTCTTCTTTGCATATAACCATTCAAGTGATGCCAACGTTCCAGATCAGATTTACTTCCAAGTCGGAACTCAGCAACGAGCTATCCCGTTGGGGTCCATCATACTTCATCTTTTGGGAGACGGGGCTTCAATTCTTCCGGACGCGTTGTCGTCGATCTTGGAGGAGACGGTCATGGATAATTTTATTGTCAAGGCGGACAACGTTGGTGGAAAGTGGTCAGTTTCGAAGATCCAGCTATCGATGAGCATCAAGGGCAAGATCGACGTGTTTGGTATGCTTTCGCCCTTGATCTGGTGTTTGGTGATTGCCGACATGTGTTATAGAAGGTATCGAGATTGCGGAGCCTAACTTAGTCGTCAGTATCGACAATCCTTTTGATAAGGTTTGTTCACTTGCATCAGCGAAGCGATCAACACTGATCATCTGCGCGCAGGCGACCAGGGGACTTTACGTCGGCATCAGCGCCCAGATCGAGATAGCGGATGTCATATGTCAAACTCAATTTACCATCGCTTCGGCCCAGAACAGCGTTATTTCGATGGTCTTTGACGCCGGACAACAGCCGCTGACGACAGAGGTCATATTAACCCAATTCCTCCCTGGTGAGTAATCTTCTGCGCGAAGTTAAGGTGAATTATACTCAACCGTCTCAGGTGCTGACTTCGTTAGCTTGCCTTCGAGCGTCTCGTTCTTAGCTGGAATTGGCATTCAACGCGCGTCGCTCACCCTCGAGATCAATCAGGGCAAATTTTCCATGTCAGAGATTACCATTTGCGCTGGCTCGACGTCCAAGCTCGAGCTGTGGAAAGAGCTATCTCTTGAACAGATCACGCTCTTTGTCTCTCACTCCAAGTATCGTGGCAACAAGGTCGAATTCGACGCGATGTTGACGCTCAGCAAGGATCTCGACTTCCTCACTTTCACCCTCGCCTACGACGGACCTTCGGCTACTCCTTCAGGACCTTCGACGGATCCCGGAGGTGTCGTCTCTGCTGAGACTCCACCAGGCGCTGTGTGGTCTGCCATGGCAACCTACGAGGGGGAACTCTCTGTTCTTGACACGCTCTCGCATATGTCTGGCCTTGAGCTACGAGATATTCTTGATCAAGTCGACCTTCCCGCACTAAAGGACTTCCTGGACATCTACATCACGAAACTTCAGATAGCGTTCACCCATAAATCTGACAAGTCTTCCTTCTCCTTTGATGCCGATCTCGAGTGGCTTTGCTTCTCTCACCTCCGCTTTGCCTGCTCCAAGACGGATGTGTGGGCCTACTCATTCGGCTTCGCCATTGGATCCTCCCAGGAGAACCTCATCGAAGACATCCCTGTTCTCGGCCCCATCATTGGTGCCCAAGTCGCGCTTGAGCATATGTCCGTTGTCGTATACAACTACGATCTCGACGCTGGTGCCCTGGACCCCTTGCTCAATATCCCGAAGACCAGCGGCGGGGGCAATATCTCGCTCGCCATCGCATGTCGCCTTGTCTTCAAGGACGTGATGGAAGATTTCACAAAAGTCATTGGTGTGTCCAGCATGGATATTGTTGGTATTGTTAGCAGCTCGATGGTATCACTCTCTGCTTCTATTGGACAACCTATTACTCTTTTCGATGGCTGTATGTCGTTGTCCGGTGCCATAAAGATCGAGTGTAAGAAGGAAAACAATATGCTCCCCATGCTGGGAGTTCAGGGTGCGTTTGCTTGTGATATTGTGGTATATCTGAGTCTGACTTACGCAATAAGGTACTGCAACATTGGACTTCGGCGAGCTTATTTCCTCGAATGTTATCACTATCTCACTATGGCTGCTCGTCAACACCGCTGATGCCGGTCTGGGTTTCGAGTTCAAGCTTGATCACTGGAAGGGCGTTTTTGGTTTCGACGGTCTCAGCTTTGATGATGTAGTCTTCGCTGCAACCTTCCCACCCCAACAATTCCCCATTCCATCGTCCTTTACTATCAAGGGCTCGGTGTCGCTGAATATTGCTAAGGAGGGCATCAAAGGAAGGCGAGTTTTTTTTTATATATCTAGTCCTTCGTAGTTTCAGCTGATCCGAAATGCAGTGTCAACCTGCACGTCGTGGAGCAAAACCTGATGAATTCGTACGCTACTGGAAGCATCGAGTACGCCCAAAGCTTTTCCAAAGCATTCATTGAATGCTAATCGTCCTTCAGGGGCCTCACGTTGAACAACATCATCCAAATCTTCGCACAAGTTCCACCTGCTCCAGAATACCTCGATGCCGGCTTCGGACCGCTTAAGTTCGCGATCGTACCGAAAGATACCGTCGATGAAAGTGGCCAGCAATTGAAACAACAATTCATGATGGAAGGTTCTTTCAAGTTGCCTTTCATCCACTTTGAAGCCGCTATCAAGATCGACATTACGCCCAGCAAGGTGACGATCGACGGACACTTGAGCCGAATTGTCATTCTCGACGAAAAGCTATTCAGCATCTTACCTTCTCCAGAAGAACAACCTCCGCCACCACCTGACGCTGGAGCATCGATCCATGTTCATATCAACGACGAAGAGAGCCCGTTCTACGCGCAAGCCTCAGGAAAACTCACCTTCCTCTCGCTCGAGAAGGACTTGAACTTTGAAATCTCTCAGAAGGGTCTGGAGTTCCTGCTCTCACAAGATGTTTGGGTCAATAAGGGTAGTTTGAGCGGCTCCATTGACGACACTCACCTCGAAATCGCTGCGTCCTATGAGTTTTCCCTCGACCTTGTCAAGCCTGACTTCACCATTGGAGACTTCCATTTCGAGACCACTCGCATCATTGCCTTCGGGGCAGCGCTCTCTCTCAATATCATTTGGGAGAACATCAAGTGGGAGTTGACGATTTCGGGATCGTTTGAGGCCTTCACGCTCAAGATCCAGAAGTCCTTCACTATCGGAGCAGACCTCATGGACCTGAAAGCCATTGGCGACCAGATTGCCAAGTGGATCGTCGAGACTCTGGCTCAAGACTTCCTCAATGGTTTGAAGGCCATATTATCATCACTCAAGGAAGTCATCAGAATACTCAAGGAGGCCGGCCTTGTAATGACCGAGATCCTAAAATTCCTCATCCACGAACTCGGGGTTGCCTTTGAGGTAGCCGCACAAGCCGTCAAGGAGTTCTTCGGAGTCGCCTGGGATACCATCGTCGATATTCTTGACGATCTTGGTTATGTCGCCCAAGAGATTGTTGACGGATTGATGAGAATCGGGGTTGCAGCAATCGAAATCGCCACGTACGTCGAGTCACTATTTGATTCAAGCCTTTGTTTATGTGGACCCTTTTTACAGTGCTATCGTCAAGAAGTGGGGAGAAGCCGTCAGAGACCTCTGCACAACACTTCTGAAAGAAGCGGGCGCGATCGCATCCGAAGTCGTTGAGTATGTTGCCTACGTTCTCTACGTTCTCGTTTTTCGCGGTCTTGTGAACTTATGTGTCAAAGGTTCTTCCGCAACTTCTTGCACGACCCTGGCCAAGCCATTGTTGATCTCCTGGTTTCCTGGGGACGCAGTATCTTCTCGATCTTTTCCTCTGTCGTCGATGTTCTTGTAGCTCCATTCAAGGCCGTGCTTGAGTATGACACCACCCCTTTTCTCGCCTCTTTAATCCCTAATCACTCATCCATCTAGTTGGATATTCGGTTCACGACCCAAGAAAACGCGTGAACAAGTGCAAGAAGAGCTCCTGCTAACTCTGATGGTCCGGATGAATGATCTACTTGACAAGGTGAGATCAGCCATATCTTCAGGAACTGGTGTTAACGCTGTCATATAGCCTGTTGACATCCAAACTGAAGATGACTTGGAGATTATCATGCGACGATGCTCTGTGCAACGATTCCAGAAGAACTTCAACTACTCATTCAACGGCGCCACGACGAGCCCTCCTACCTCGCAGAATCCACAAGCGATAACTGCAACAGAGAACAAGTGCTCGTACACTGACGGTCAGGTTTCACACATTGATGAATACCGTGATCGTATTTTGAGGTAGGCCATGTTCGTGGATTTCAAAGACGACCATTTAACACCTTGATAAGTGGACTCCAGCTGCAAACTTGGATGAAGGGTAACGTCTCTTCTAGAAATTTGAAGCTCGTAGCTGACAGCATCTTTAGATGCCGCTACTGCTGACCTGAATGACGAGTTGCAACTCCTCATTGGAGTCATCCCGTCAAACTTCTGGCAAGTCTCGGCTCTCAAGAGGACATATTATCCAGCCGACCCAGAGCAAAACCCGGTCGAGCTCAACGGCATAATCATCTTCGTCAACGGCGCGCTCTCAATTGATGGCCACGATGTCACCAATACCCTGAGCTACTACGTCGGAGTAAGTAGTTCTGATTACGTAACATAACCGCCCTCATTGTTGGCATGCCAGGTCTACTACGAAGTCCCGCCACCCGCGCAACTTGCAAGGAAGTCTCTTCAACAAGACGCTTTCAGTCGCGTTCCAAACGCCAATGTAAGGTCTCACTTGATACATAGGTATCCACACGCCTGAACAATCCTCTCTAGCCGCCGCCAGTAACAGACGAGACGAGCCTCACAAGCGCGCTTACAATCAATGCTACGAAAGAATTCCAGGACGAGTTCAACTTCGACTACAAGCAACGTCCTCCTGACTCTCAAGACCCATCACTCTTCTACAAGCCTTTCAATGCGCTATCCTACTTTGAGGACAAGAAGACGGAGGATGTCGAACCATATCTCACCACGAAAATCCTCAGGTCCGGCTGCACCAACTGTTCTCCTATTCATTGTCTCACGGTCTATATGCAGCATGGCTCCTCTGCCCGAATGGGTGCAAGGTCGGCTTTCTTATCTCCCTGCAGAACACAGAAATGGGAAGCTGACTCAACGTTCCAGAAAAAGCACTGGCTGATATGGTATCCGATTATGGTCAGATCGTCTCCGGAGAACAGAATGATAACTGGAGAAGTTTCAAAATTGATCGTACCTACAGTCGTCAAGGAGAATCTTTCAACGCTGTCAACTGCAAGGGAATAGTCTTCTATTATACTGCTACGAAGACCACTGATCAATCAGTCACTGTGTCAATCGCCTATGTCTTCTTCCTCGGCGTAGGTTCTACCCCTTACTCAATGAAAACCATCACTGACCTTTGCAAACAGACCTACTATGAAACCCTCAACCATGCTGCTCTCGTTCGTAAAGACTTGATCAGTGACTTGTGCGATAACTTGGTCAAAGACATGAACAACGTGGGTCAACACAACCGATAACCACATTCCGTGCTGAACAAGGATATCATATTGTCCACAGCCCGAATCCATGCCAACCATACCAGACATGACAAGACTTACAGTCCTCCTCGGTCGTTATGGCCGCGACCAGTTCTACAACAAGTATGGTTATGAACTTATGGGTGAGGCCACGAGTCCCGATAAGCTTGTTGCCGGTACACCGCTCTGCACTATCGAGCAAACCGGCGAATTCGAAAACTGGGATGACCAAAAGATATGGAACTGGATCGATGCCATTCTTTCCGCGTATGTTGAACTTACATGAACGCTCCTTCCGCAAATTGATAATCTTATTTTGAAGGAATGAATTCCCTCCCGCGCAGAATAGTAAATTCCCGCTCATTAAGACGTGACTCATTTGCTTAAAGCTTCCTACTTCTAGATCCTTCTATCCGCCAGGATATGTTTGACACCGTCAAGTACAAGCTCTCCGGCGCGAATGACGCTGGTTTGAACGCATGGAATGTCGATGACTACGACATGAGCTACGACTACGACGGATCGACGAAGAACACGAAGGTTGTCGGCATGTTCATTCATACGAATGGAACTTTGACAACAGGAAATGATACCGTCAAAATCAGCTTTGTTCACTTCTCCGGAGTAAGTGCCCTCAGTCATCAAGTTTTTCCAATTGATTAAGACGGCCCATAGGTCCTTTATGTTGAGGATAACCCCTGGTAGACAGCGCCGAGGTCGTACATCTCGTAACAAATTCAATTGTAGCCGTATTGTATGTCTGAATATACTTCTTTTTGTCTCGCAGAGTATCATGATGTGTTACGACTCGGATAGCAATAGTATTCCTAACCGGTTCGAATTGCAAATAACCGAAGGCACCGGGTACTAGGCGGCTGGATGATATGTTGAAAGAAAATGAGGAAACCATTTTATTATAAATTGCAAGGTGCCAGTCACTTCGGGGTCTCAGAAAGGTTTCTTGAGCTGTGAATCCAACCGCTGCGTCATTCGCAGCACCTGGGTAGTCTCGCTCAAGTCAAACACACCCATGGTATGCATTGAAAAGTATAAACTAGATCGGTCACATCAACCAATGCCCATAAGATATACAAGTACCGTCATCGGTCTGGACCCGTTTTCGGTCAAACTCCCCTTGAGATCGTGATTTACGTCCTTCTGCAAAGCTCTCCTATACCTCTTTTATGCCGGATATCTTGATATCTTCTGAACTTCTTTCACAAACTTTATGACGAATTGCCTACTGAAGAGCGATACATGGCAATCTCACCTGTTTGGAATTGCTTCTGTAGGGTAAGGCGTGCTGCTGATGGCAAGTATAGAGGCGTGGGATGGCCAATGAAGACTCGTGGTATGGACCAATGGTTTATAACCACGACCTTTGTTTAGCATAGAGTTACCCCATGGGGCGACGAAACTATGGCGAGCGGAATGGTTAGAGGGCTCAGATTGCAAATTATCATAGGGTCAATTGGCCGCATCTACATCCGGGTCCATGGTTGTCCGTTGACCACAGAAAACACAATGAACCTTGCATCGGACGGATTGTGCCATTCCCAAAATTGCTTAGTTTCGTCATAGCCCATGAAGAAAATTCGAGACAATGGGTCTATCCGGAGACATGATTAACAAAATACCAATTCTGAGTGACTGAAGTGCTTACCTGGATAAAGTACGTATCGGAGAGATATTCGGTGACAACGCGAGCTCAGAGCTACACAAACGAGCTACTGAGTTGGATCGAGTGTCCGCAATCGAAAAAAACGCTACTCAGATCGCTGAACAATCTAGTACGATGGAGTATTGTTGCGAGCGTTGGGCCGCGCTAGAGGACTCCCCTCCAGCAACTGTAAATCAGGAATCGATGGATGACATTTTCACCTGATGAAAGTGGAAGACAATAAGCTCCAGTAAAATTTCAGACCTCCCTCAGAAATCCGTGCAGTCAGGCTTGCACCGATATGTTCATATTGCCTCTCCTCGAGGATCCGTCCGCGAATTTTGGTAGCATGTCTGGTTTTAGAGAAAATTATTTCCCCTCCCAGATCGTAAACGAAAGCGTTTCATTGGGTGGAAGTGAACAGTATTTTGGCCACAGCAAAATGCGACAGCGATGCACGCCAGACTCCAGTGATGTGCAAGCCAGATGACCCGATAGCTCCGCAAATTTGCGGTAACTTTGCCAGGCAAACCAAACGTTGCCACGTGACGCGCGTTTTGCCGTCTCCCGCGACCCTCCCTCAGACTCTCCTGAGATGTGCATTGTATAATACTTCTTGATTGACATCGTCAATTCCCGCAGTCATGGCAAAACCAACAACCTGTTGGCTAAGACAATTGGCTAATGCAATTTGGTAGCCAAATTGCGTTGGTCCACCCGGTCTAGCCGTTGGCTGCTCAAGCGCTCATCACTGGCGCCGAGGGTGTTCGGGGTGGACCAAAAACGAAAAGAAAAGTTCGGAACCGAAGAGAACCGAACAAGTCAGGGTTTGATTCGGTGAGATAGCGGCCTGGCACTCGGAGTGTTACACAACCGTCGCCGGCCTCCGCCAATCCTTCGGCTAGCACATCGGTGGTCAGGTCGGGGTTGGTTTCGGGCGCATCAGGTCCCGCCCTCAGGGTCTACCAATGTGCGCTTGGCCTGTTGGATATTGAGTTGAAAACAGATAGTCTACACGTCTACTGACATGTATTCCAATATCTGAATACACCAATGCTTGGAGGGGCCATTTTTCCGAGCTCTAAACCCTGAATATTCTGCGGAGTTCTCTTGTGCGTGTTCGGCCTCCCTATGGTGGGCTGATTTGAGGAATATTCGAGGTCGGCCTTTGGCCACTCAAGCAGCTGAGGGACTGTCAGTGTAGGCATAGATATAAAACCATCCCTCGCTTCCTTGTTCTACCATTCATGATTCCAGCTCCCCACGTTCCTTAGAGAATTATCACAATGCAAGGTACAAGCACCACCGGTATGTAGTATGTATGGCACCGTATAGGACCATACTGACTTGTGACTGTAGATGAAGTTATTATCATTGATGACGATCCACTGCCTTTCCCAGAAGGCTTCACTCGATACCAAGTCACTCCACGGCTCAGTGTCGAGACTGTTGTTCACATAAATACTGCTCCGGAATACTGGCCAGTCCCAACCGCAGTTCTGGGAAAGGTTGCTTATATCCTGGATCCGCGTGAAAACCCTCCCGCCACTGCATCAAGACTGGGATAAAGCGAGTGGATGCTTTCATCAAACAGGAGGTACATTTAATTTCCGTGGTCGTTAGGTTGAATTTTCTGACACTCGGAGTACATTAAGTGTCAAGACTCATGGACTGGCACGACGGGGAGTTGGAAGGATTCAGTCATTGTTCCTCTCCTGGGTGATGTTGAATGTCGACGTTCGACACTCTACTGCAATGGGTGTTTGATCTGCAACTCAGCTGAGCCCGGATTCCTCAGCTCATTTGTACGCTGGGATGCCGATAACCAGACCCATAAGGATTTACCCACTTGACTGCCTATGGAAACTCGTGAACGTGAAGCATCATCGGTTGTAGCACAAACGGAAGGTCAGTGTCCTTCTTCTATCTTTTTGGGATGTACCTGATGGGACGCATGCTAGATGAACGCTCGCTGGCTGACAGTTTTTCGGGATCCTCTTCCCAGATGATGACACCCAATGCGGCGCCCGTTCCAACCCAACCAGTCAAAATTGAACCTATCATGCATCCGGTTGATGGTGATCCCACGTTGCTTATTTCTGACCCATATCCCTCTCATTGGGCCCAGTGGTACTAATATATTATGACTATGCCTTCGTTACCCACTCGAAAATACTGCTTGAATTTTGAGACCTCCTCGCTCAGTAGTACGCTCCTTATTCTCACGTAATATATATTTATTATTTATATATGACTTCAGCAATTAGCGAGGAATTACAGGAAGGGGTGGCTCGCGAACATGAGGTGTCCGGGGATATTCGGCTTATACAGTTATTCAGGGGATGGCGCGGGAAAGCGGCGGGTCCAGCGCCAGTGCTGACCGACTGCTGGAGCAACAACGGACACCGCCCGTTATCAGCCGTCATATCTCCTGCGCTTGTTCGGATCCCCTTCGCTTCCGAACTTTTCTTTTCGATTCTGGTATATACCCGAGGGTGTTACTTATCGAAATAACGTAATAGAATCACTTCTATTGCTACAGTGGAGCAGAATAATCTAGGAATAAGGAATGGAAAAGGACGTCAAGTAGAGCTTATGGATACTATGGCCCCATAACCCTGCCACCCGTGGCGGGACATTGGGGGCCGGGTAATATGATACCAAGAAAAAGTAGAGAAAAGAAGTTCAAGCTCACAACTGGGTGCCTTCAGTATATGTCCAAACTCCATCTGTTGCTCCGTTTTCTACGACCACTACCACTACTATTCGATTTGCTCAGCTTATTCTTACTGCTACTTGTGCTGGGCGTTGGCGAAAGAATTCGCTTGTACCATGGTTGCGTCTGTGATGGCGACTTAGGTTGTTGCGGATACTGTGAGTTTGGCGGTAAGAAAATTGGATGGCGAAACTCGACGAAACATACCACGATTTGGTAAGACACACCCTTGGGTGGCACAAGAACGTAGCCTCCGGCCCCGCCATTGATCGGCACAAGCGTGGGCTGGCTGAACGGAGATCGGTCGTATCGGGGAGTGTAAGGTTGTGACGAAGACGGCGGATTAGGGGTGGAAGAAGCAGAAGGATATGCGTATTGTTGGTATTGCGGTCGACCGTATCTATACGAATATGGGTATGGGTATTGGTTGGCAGGCGATGCAGCATACGGGTACGATGTGGGCGATGCATAAGCCGGGGACGGTGGCGAAGAAGATGATCGTGAGTGTTTCCTCGAATTCTGACTGCGATCCTGCGAGCCATGATGTGAGTTGCGTCGGTGACTCCGATGCCTGTCGTCCCGGTGTCGGTAGTGCGAGGAAGAATGGCCATGATCAGAGTCTGAATCAAAGCCCCGCACTAGTGCTGGACCCGGTGACCCTAAAGCTTCGGAAGGTAGGAAAGGGTTCGCGGGTGCATGGTGGCTCGTCTCGTCAACCCAGCGGGTGATAGCATGTTGCTTCGCCATGTATCGCTCGTATGCCTCAGGAGAGTAGTCGTACTCTGTCATGATAGAATGTCGGAGGGAGGAAGAGAGTCCAAGATGCTTATAAGACGAGTCAAGGGTTGTACCCGTAGAATCTTCGGAAGGCAGTGAAGAGGGAGAATCCGGGGTCCGAAGCGTGCGGTCTCGGGAGAGCCACTGAATGGGCTTTGTTGCCACTGCGAGAGCAGCTAAAGAAGTGCCAGGCGACCATCATTGTGGCTGTCTGACCCACGTCTGGTAATGTTGTGTCCCAAATATAAACGCCCCTGCTACTACGGACGCACGTGCCGAAGGCTCGAGGGTTCACAACAGTATTCCCGAAATCATTCCCAGCGCTGTGGTGCCAGCCCAATCCCATATCGGCACGAAATCAATTCTCAATGGGTCCTACCCAGTCTGTATGACTTGGGCTCCTTCCATATCTGCGTCCTTCTTAGAGTCTACTAACCTATCGTAACGTCCTATCCCGCGAGAACATCTATTCTGGTCCGGGACTAAACTCGGCACATTGGCTTGAGCCCCATGAAAAGGGCACTTGTGAAGTCTCGTATCATAATGCCTATTTCTGTTACGGGCTATTTGACCCACTGCTCTACGTTTGGACATACCCACACCACCCAGCGCACCTCAAGACGGGTAACCATTTGTTCGCCTTCATCATCCTGCCTATATCACAAGTTCGACCACAAAACCAATCTCTTGATACATTCACCATTATCGACTTCCATTCTCACAAATTTCCCTTTTTGCGGTTCAGTAAGGGTGCACGGGAGAAAGAATGGGTAACCACTCGAAGATATCAAGCATATTTGCGCACAACCGCCGCTCAGATCTCTTAGTAAGCGCTGATGTCGTGATGTGCCTGTTCTGGCTTCGGCCATTGCCTCTTCCCCTCTTAACACATCTGACATGTTCTCCGTCACGAAGGGCCACATTATAGCTGCAAGCCATGCCGCCAAATTAAACATATAGACCAATGGCAACCCAGAACGACGACGGACTACTCTACGAGCCTCTTTGTCCTCCGTCCAACCATCAACGAATAAAAAGCATACCAAACGCCCTCCCGATGATCACGCCACTAGAACTTAAGGCTGCCACGGCCGACATAGTGACTCTGTTGGGGTTTTGAGAACATTCTCCGGTGGACAAGGGCGGGATACTTGTCATTTTTCCAATTGTTGGAGTTTAATTGTGATTGACATCGATTCAAACAGTATGGCCGAGCCTCATTGTTCGGGTGTTCCATATGTGACTCCACGCTAGTGGCGCTGCAGTCAGCGCATCAAGGCCGAGTGGCTTCCTGGAAGCCTTCGGAAGGCCGAGAATTCTAAGAGTAAGAGAGCGTCCAGATTAATTCCACATTCTCTGGGAGGTGAACCGGGGAAGAAGTTTGAGAGCTCCTTCCTCATAGATCAAAATCGACTACGAAACGCTGTGTATTAAGACGGGCAAGGAGAGGTAGAAAAGCTAAAGACGGAGCGTTGCGACCAGTGACACTGGCGCCTCCACTGACACGATCTCCGACAACCCGACGACGAGGTGGAAGGGAGGGGCCGTCGTTCCATTCTTGTGATTCTGTGATCTAAAGGATTTTGGCTTTCCCATTCTTGGCCAGAATACTTGAAAGCTTGTCCATCCAGCAGCGGGGAAGCTCCAGTTCAGGTTCCTCAACCTGCATAGTCATCACCACTCAACTCAGCTACAGATAGAGCCACCTAGCCTCAAGATCTTCCACCAGCCCATCTAATGCCATGGCACTTCCCACCTCCATCAGCCGAGTCTTCGTTCATTCCTTGTATAGCGTCAGAGTAATAGCTATGCATGTAACAATGTCACGAAGGTTACTTGAGTCAGTTCGGCACTCGTGATGACAACATGTACTTTGGCTCCTCCAACACCCCAGTGGTGAGGATAGTCACAACATCCAACCTCCTTAAGGTTCAGAGTTTGTATTCATCTGCGAGACATGGAAGTACCACTTGCTGTTGAATTATCGAGCGGCAATAAGAATTAACGGAAAGGTAGCAAGGAGTCACCACGAGACGGAATTGGTAGTAAGGACAGCTCCAACGTTTGAAGGGGAAGGTGGAACACTCAGCGGTAGGGCCCTTGGCGCGTGCAGATAATAGTGGTACAAACCTTGGCTTCACAGTGACGGTAGATGAGAACGCAAGACCAATGGCCCTTTGTCGTGAGGCAAGAGACTGAGCTACCAGACGGGGGGTAGCCTCAGGGATCGTGACGGTCTCAAGCGGTATGTTGCTGGCGCAACTAGTCCCCGAGAATGCACCCCAAGGCCCCTGCGATGCCGTGTGTGACAATGGACCTCGTGGGTATACGATGGACGATGGGCGGAGTGTTGCGCCGACCTGGATCCTACTTGAAACCCAGTTATGAACTCAAATAATCAAAACTCGAATTGGGTCAAAGTTTACTCAATCCGATAGTGATGGGGTGTTACGGCCTAAGGAAAAAGCTATACCCAACACTCGTGCTACAGATAGT
This sequence comes from Podaxis mareebaensis, assembly GCA_018524725.1. NCBI lineage: Eukaryota > Fungi > Basidiomycota > Agaricomycetes > Agaricales > Agaricaceae > Podaxis > Podaxis mareebaensis. The sequence continues at coordinate 25,842 of JAEUWP010000480.1, forward strand.
CAGGGGTCTTTGCACGAAGATAATATCACCGATGACTGTACAAATGTCCTTTAAACAGAGGGCATACAAGAAGGTAGAAGTGATCATGAAGTTATCTGGAAAAGTAAGCTTAAGGCTTATGTACAGTAAAATGGCCTCCCTTCGATGCTTCCTTGGGCAGTTGGAGTGGCACACCCATCCGCAAGGCAATCTCAATTACAATTATGGATACGATTCCCAAGACGATAACTGCCACTGGATTCAGTGCATCGTGGTCGAAGAATACGTCCTGGTTGCCATATGCCAAACCAATATCAATGATGCGGAACATGGCGCCAATCAGGGAACGGAGATACAACAAAAAACTGTATCGCGTATAATCTGATTGCGGAGGTCCCGCGAGCCACATATTGAGATTAAACGCGACTTAATAACAACGTAAAACGTACCTTATCCTGAATGTCACTTTTACGGAACCGAGAGTATGTTACGATGGATGACACAATCATGCCAAGGCCCGCAACGAACAAGAAAGCCTGGTACGCAATGTTCATGTTACGATTGGCGTCCTGATGAGCCATGCCCGCGGTGGGTACACCCGCAATGGCATCCGAAGCGATCCCAAGAATTAGAACCACGGACAGAAGCCAGCTGTCAAGGAAAGACTTGATGTTGAAGGGCTTTTCCGCTGGATTGAGCTGGATCCTTTCCCGGTGGGCAATGATGAAAAGGAACATTGCCAGGAGAAAGACCTTGGCCAACTGTCCCACAAACGACATCCCCGACACGAGGCCGAGGGAGGGTAAACCAGAGTTGCTAAGGCTAAACGTCAACGCCACAAACACAGCATAGAAGATGTTATAGATGAGGAAGACGAGAGTATATAGGGAAAGAAACGGGACAAAGAGCTTTCCAACTTGGTAAGGGAGTGTGGGTGCATCGGGAGGCAAAACCGGAGCCTTGAAGCGGAGAGCAGCGCGAACCATTTGGTAAAGGGTGACGACGGCTATCACAATTGTAATAGCGAACGCTGCAGTGTAGATGGGTGGGAGATCGAACGAAGCAAGGGCATCTCCAATACTGTCGCCCCCACCTCCACCCTTAGATCTCGCACCAGCGGCTCTCCCAACATACCAACCAGCGAGCAGGAGGACATTTACGGGGCGGAGGTAACCAAGGAGGGGAGTCATCGGCGGGAAGAATTTTGCTGACACGTCCAGAAACAGTATTATATCTGACACTTCGTGCAAGGTCGAGGAATTCGGATTTCCATCGAATATCTTCGCAACGATGCCTATCACAATGGTTTAAACAGGATAATTGCGGGCAGGGTTAAAGTTCCTGGAGAGGAAACACATCCGTCAATAACGTCCTTTGATATAAGGAAACAAAGAGATGACATTGCTGAAAGGCAGCTAATCAGCGCGAAGATCTGTGGAGTTGCAGGTAATTGGGCCTCCGTGATTGAAGGCTGAATATTGAATGCTAGGATACCCAGACTCCAGTACTCAGCCTGAATAGTGAATACCGAGTATTGTATGGTGAGAGTGGTGTCCGTGAGAAACGTTGTGAGCACGTGTTCAGTCAGGAATGCGTCACCCTTATAACGATAGTAACGTCGAACAATCAACATCGGGGGATTTTGACCAGAGATTTTTCATTCAGCTTCTGCAGGACGATTATCTCAACCTGTTCCCTGATTGGTGGAGGCGGATCAAAATCGTGGGATGCAATGACTTCTCGAGTCCAGAATCATCAAGGCATAAGCCCCTTTCAGGAGCGGTAATATGAAGATGAACTAATCTAGAGGTCCGGAAGGACAAAAAGGGCGCACGGCGTCAGTAAAGTTGTTTTACATGTGGAAACGTGAAGGCGAGTGTCCACCCTTTGCATACAGGCTCGTTCCGCATTTTTTTCATCTTCCACCCGCTAGCGCAGATATGACGCATGGACTTTGAAACGTATCACCAAAAATTGCGGGCCCTTGCTTGCTTTAAAGCCATAGCAATAAACACTATGTGAGTCCTTTGTGCAGACACAACTAGACACGGATCCGACGACTTACGTCCACAATTGTGAATTTGCGCCACCCGGTCTCTAATCTGGGGTCTATCTTTTGAATACACAACAAGGATACACACGCTGTACCCTCACCATCTCCATTTTATGCTGAAAGTAGACACTCCGACAATCACACAGACCAAGCGCCCCCAGTGCTGTTCTAACCCTGGCATACCGGACTCCACCAATTGTTCATTGTAATAAACCGGTGTTCAAACTCGCTAACACACGAACGGGACAGCCTGAGAATCATTGTTTAGTCGATGTAGCGCTTGGGCCGTCCTGGGGACAACAGCATTCCTATTTCTTGACCCAAGGACAGCACGAGCACGCGGCACTAAGTACCATCGCATGTTTCACTCCCCTTAGTATTCACTACCATAATAAACGACGGAAAAAAACTTCCTTCTACATTAGCCAGTAGATTTGATGGAGTAGCATCAGCTCGTCCGTGTCCACCTCCCGAAAGTTATTCTACGGCAGTGGACCCTAGTCCACGCAACAAAAAAAACTAGACCTCAGCCTCATCGATTATCCACCGTGTCACGCTCTCGTTCATGGTCCATGTGTGAACGGTATAAAAGGCCTCCACGCGGGACCGTCACCTCATACTTACTTCTTTCCGTCAACCACCCGTCTACTTCCTCTTTACTCCTCGATGTCGTCGGTGTCCACATACTCACCAACCTTCGATTCGACACACTCCTCGCCTTACGAGCACACCCACCCAGTCCGTAGCTGGCCTACGACTCGTCTCTACAGTATCGACAACTGCGTCAACTGCGGACATCCCTACGAGTACAGGAAGTTGAACGACGAGCTGAGCGGTGATGCGACAATGCCCTGGAAGCGTTTCTCCTCCGTAGTCACTGACCACTATTATTCCTGCCCAAAGAAATTGGCGTGAGCATTTCAGCCGTGTTCTGGTTCGGTATTCGCTCACAACTCATGGTCCAGAAATATTATCATACACCAACCCACCTCTGCCATTCGAGGCACTCTTACTGAGCCAAACGAAGGGAAGAAACGAAGACTTGAGCGAATGAAGTCGCCACCTGTCTCGAAGCCGTGTTCCCGGAGTCCAGCCCGCCACGATTGGGGCCGCATGGAAGTCGACAGCCCCCACTTTTATGACTTTCGTTCTGCTTCGCCGGAGCCATCACTTGCGGTGGCACAACAGAACACTCCGGAACGTGTTGAGTCATCCACAATCGCAGTGCGGCCACAGCATATGGAGATAACTAGAACCATGCCACGCAGTCCTCATCGAGTCCCCGAGACGCCTCGAGGGCTCAGTGATAGGACCACAAATATTTCATACCCGCCTTCCAGTCCCTTGAATCGACTTCCACCTCCCCCTACCCTCCGGACCATTGCAGATGACGAACCCACCTTAACCCCTCTTCCTTCACCTCATGTTCTCCCTCCTGTGTGGAATCGCAAGCGGAAACGCGCGCAATTCCAGGAATCCTCGCTAGCAGATCCTTCCCCCTCTCATGGACACCCGCGAGAGCCTTCAAATGCTGTCGAAGTGCGACCACGAAGCTCCTCCCCCACTCCCACGGAACGGCCTGCCACAATCGAAGTCATCACCGCAGCAAGGGACGTTAGCTCCCTTAAGCCGTATCCGGCTTGCGCTGATGAAGACGCAGAAGAACAGAGACCGGCAAAAAAGGAAAAGAAGAATGTTATGAGCTGGGAGAGGCGGCGAGAGAATATGATGCAAGATCAGCTTTTGCTCAAAGTAGAGGCTAAGCGGGTTTTCTGCAAGCCTTGCCAGAAGTGGATCAAGCTCGACGCCCGCAACGACTACTACCCTGGGCTGTGGATTAAGCATAGGAGAACTATGCATAGCTCGGAAGGAGGTGTTGCTCCCTTCCCTGTGTCCGAGCGCCGTAGAAGGTCTCGATCTGATGATGAGAAGACCGCGGTGAGCAGGAAAAGGAAGGTAGTTGGGACTGGTCGCCATTGTCAAGAACAATTCCAAGAGTCATACCGGGGAAATGCGACCTTAACCACGCGGTCCATTCGTTCATCCTCGCGTATCAGTCGTAGTTCTTCTGGGACATCGACTTAGTGGTGAGTCCGTCCCGGAAAGTCTGATTTGCCGCCTAAAACTCACCACCTCATTTCAAGTTCCACTCAGGCGTTTCCCCTTTCGTTCTTCAAGTGGTATAGTCATATTCCCATGCGAGGATGCAGACTAGGACGTTCCACTTGTGTTTTAATAGATAGTGCCTCAAGCATGTCATTCGAGCTTATTTAATGTCCTATACGCCCTGCCTATATATATCAGACTCTGCGTACGATGACGATAGCGTAATGATACCTTAAATGATGGGAGTACGTTTTCATATCGAATTATAATGAGGAACACGAGGCGCAAACCAAAACACTGGCGTCGAACTGGTATGGGGCAAGACGTATGATGTAGAGTAACGATGGTACGGACAGAGTGGCTTGGAAATGAATGACATCCAACCACTGATAGGACCCAAGGATGAAGGTGTGGTCCATATAATGGTTACATAAGCGTATATTAATCTGCCAAAAAAGGAGTTATGAAGGTACTGCTCGAGTCGATGGTCCAGCTTGCGATGACCTCTTCGCAGATTGTAAAGAGCCAGGTAAGCAGAGGGTCCATCCTAGGTATCATCAAAGACACTTTCAAACGCAGAGCCAAATATATGAGAGATTAATTGACCTTCAGGAAGGGAAGAAACAGCAGGGGGTCTAGGATTTGAATTGGAGTCGTGATGGAGCCGTGACTTTTGAGCTGCACTAGCCAAATAGTGCTTCCAAAGACGTCCCCAATGATAGGGTACCCTTTCTCGCCTTTTGGACTGGGGGCTTGCAGAGCCCGAATACTCGGATTCTGCGCTTGATTTGACAGGGATGTCACTAGGTACACTCGTCGGTGGCCCGATGATACCTTCTTCTGCACCAGTGATTTAGAGAAGGGACATTTCCAGTTGATTTTCACCAATTGGTGACCGATGGGGCAATTGGTACTGGGGCTGGCATAACGGTCGGTTGGAAAAGTTCAAGCCCGAGCGTGACTACTGTGGTCACACGTTTTTCTGCAACCAATTCAGAAGACAAGGTCGGAAACAAGCAGATAAAACTAGGACTGATCGCCATGAGGGAGGCGGCAAGTAAGTGTAGTACCCGACGTAACGCGTGCACTGATGGTCAATGCTGGTTTCTGCGACATCGAGGAGGACAAGCGATGGACGGGGGCTCTCGACGCCAGGCCAGGCCGCAGAACAGTATTCAATGGCGTGAACATGTCGATCTTGGGAGACGGATGCTCTTCCATATATACGAGACTCCTGGAAAACCTAGGAGGTTGGGGCACCGGTTGGCATTATACCACGAGTTTTTGCACCAGTGCTTCTGACTCACTATGTCGAACCGCTTGCAAAAGAACTCGCAAAAAAGCACGTACCTTTTCATCTCGTCATCTTGTAGTGGACGCTGCTCGGTTGTCCTTTGGAGGTGGACGGTTGTGTCACTTGATGTCAGGTCCTGTGGCGTTGACCATCCTGCTCGGTATAGTTGAGGATATTGTCTATTAATGTAGTATTAAAAAAACAGAAAAAAGAAAAAAGAAAAAAAGAAAAAAGCAAAAGCAAAAGCAAAAGCAAAAGCAAAAAGAGAGGCTGCAAGCTGCCATACCTGAGGGAATATTGAGGGTCTTTTGTGGACCTCGAAATCGAAGACGGTAAGGAGCCCGAGTGAAGACAAAAGCAAGATGCACCTCATAACCGCCTTTCGTTGGCACATTTATAAAGGCCTGTTGATGGTGCTTATCGCTTCCTCCAGGGTGACTCTCTACGTTCGAGCGAATGCTGAACACAACATCGGCAGCACTGCGGTATCCTAGACTTAGATCAAGCACACATACATCTACGACAGAACTTCCATGTCTGCTTCGACGAGTTTATAGCGTGAGGTCGGGTTTGTGGGTTGAATGGTCGTAATCTGGCCTTGATATGATTACAGGGCTGAAGCTTGAATCTTGAAGGGCAAGCACGACACCAGGCCGGAAAGGGCCGGGGTTGGTATACATATGGACGCTAAGCTTTTTTCTTTTTTTTTTTTTTTTAATAGACGCTAAACTTTCACTAACCGTGACTCACAAGTCGGCGCGGGGATATGATCACCGCCAGGGGGCGTTCACCGGAAGAATCCGGGACACCCACAGGGTACTGTTGGGGTGTTGAGTAGCATCGCTAACCAGGTAAATAAGGTGTAACATATTAGCATGCGCGCATGAGATTTTATTTCAATATTGAGGCCACTTGGACACATAAGACAATGAATCTGCACGTTAATACACGTTGAGCTTTACTGGACTTTTGCAGGCAGCCTGATACACCATCCGAGGATAAAATATATCACATGTCAAACACAGAAACGCCTCGTTGGGTGAGATGAGTCTAGCATACTTGCCCCTACCTGATCAACGACAGTCAACGACGCTATCCAGCACCCTAGCCGGAATCCAATACCCGTTATGGCAGGTGATGAGACAAGCGCCCTAGATAGCGGAACTTTCCCGCGGTACTCAACGGTATACCCAGTGGGTGTCTCGGATTCTTCCGGTGAACGCCCCTTGGTCACCCGCCAAGTCGCTACATTATGCATGGAGGGGCGCGGAGTCGCGAGATATATTTTTGTCAGAATCAAAATTTTCGGGAATGATCCCCCCCTCCCACTAGAAATTTGTCCAGACAGGGCCGAATACATCAAAGTGCAGGCCGGAACATCACGGGGTACAAAGTCTGTGTTAGAAAATTGTTCCGAGGCTGGGCTGTGGATAAAATCAGTACGAGACATATCGTGAGTAGTCTCGACTCTCGGCTGCTGTGCGCTGTCACCGGCCCCTTCAACGATCCAGGCCAACGCCTCGACGATAGAAATCGGAGATAAAATTGGAAGATCCATGAACCGGCCCAGACTCGATCTTACAACAGCCGGCCACAACCGATTTTCCTATAGGACCCAAGAAAATAACCCAGACCCATTGTCGATCACCGAACAAGGCCGAGTCATAGAAAGACTATAAAACGTATGCCCACTTCGATTTTTCTCTTTAAGCATTGATATGCGCGAAATTACCCCATCGTCCTTGGAATCCCTTCATTCACGCGTCGCCTACGCCCGCGACTTTGTGAATTTCACCGCCGAAGACGCTGCAGCATTGCACGCTGCTAAACCGTACCTCGCACCTCTCGTTCCCTCTGTCGTCGACGCCGTCTATGTGAAATTGTTCGAGTACACGATTACAGCACAGGCTTTCGTGCCCCGCCAAACTGGGTACACCGGCGATGCACCAACGTCTCTCAAGGACCTTACGCTTGACCATCCACAAATTAAGTTCCGCAAGGACTTTTTGGCGGGGTACATTGTCAAGCTTGTGACTATGGACTACGACGATATCAAGAGCTGGGAATATCTCGATAAAGTAGGAAGGATGCACACCGGTGTTGAAGATTCTGGCTTCAAGCACCGTGCCAAGAAACCAGGACTCCGCGTGGAATATATTCATTGCGCTCTCCTTCTTGGTGCGTAATTCCTTTGATTCCATTGGGTGATACCAGACTAGATGGCACATGATAGGTTTCGTCGAAGACATTATTGTTTCGGCAGTTATGGGACACCCGCAACTCGACGACAGCACTAAGCTCGCCGTGGTAAGGGCTGTGAACAAGGTAAGCGATCAATTAGACGTTGATGCTGTGTACCGATGATGAACCTCCCATCCAGATTCTTTGGCTGCAAAACGGTATATACTGTTCTCATGGGATTTGAAGGCGCTGCTCACATGCTCAATAACGTCAGATCTCTTCGCTCGACACTACATCAAAGAAAATCCTGAGCCGCACAGGTCGAAGTGGCAAGACTATGTATTACCTTTCGTCGCAGGTGTTGCTGCCATTTCCTTGTTTCGCTCTTTCCGTTAGTTCCAGTGAACTCGTTCCACATTCTGTGTTATTAGTACGGTCATATCACATCCCTCTCTACTCGGATACCAAAATATTACAATTATGATTACACGGCGTAGGCTGCAATGATAGCCGCCGCCCATGCCGCATGCTGGGAACTATCGCGGGATGCAGCATCTTGTTCAATATGAATGAATCGACCCAATTCAGTACAAGGGGGCACCGGTGGATCTTCGGTGATGCAAATATCTGACCGGGGGATGCCATTCAGGAGACGACCGAATATATTTCGGGTGGCGGTGAGGTCACAAGACGGTGTAGTGCCCGGATATCCATGAGTGCCACCGTGGCGGTAGTTATCGAGAGAATCCTTGAGACGTCGCACGGGTATGCTCGAGTTGGCATAACAGCTTGATGACGCTAGAAGGATCCATGATAGTTCGAAAATGAGTCACAGGGATTAAACTCCAGTCGAGCAGAAGGAGACCCTACCTCTTCCATGGGAAAGGAACGCATTGTACGCGCATTGTTTGTTTCCGTGGAATTGCAGATATCCGCAGCTTGCCGTTGGGCATCCTCCGTGATTGTCCTGCCAATCCCGGATCGTGATCATGGCACTAAAAATAGGCTCACTCTTGGATGCCAAGCCACTTGTTTGTTAACGCCAAGATCAGAACATGATCAGGGGAACTCACATCGTCGTGACAAGCATCAGTTTCGTAGTAGGGGGCAGTCGCATTTCCAGAGCCTGAACAATCCGTGACCTTGGAGCAGGCATGTCGGTGCCTCCCAGAGGCCACCATGCTCTTTCCGCCAGTCAATTTGAACAGGGCCGCGGCCTGCTTCACAGTATTCTGATCGAAGATGGGATGAGGTGCCGAGAAGTGAAGCGGGCGTAATACGTCCCCGCTGTTGGCAGGAACGATAACGAAACCCCAGCCATGCTTGAACTTTGTTGGCTGAGAAGCGGACGTTGCCGTTTCGTAAAGCAAGCAAAAAGACTTCGACGAGCTAGACTCGGTATACAATGTGAAAGCGAAGTCAGAAGCGAGGGAAGTGCCGAGGACGTGGGAAGTGCAATCATTGGGAGTCCTCGTGCCCATGAGGTCGATGACTGCTGTGATCCATTCCGTGCCCTGGTCGAGGACAGGGTTCCCGATGTTGGAGCACTGAGGAGTCGTGTCAGTAAGCTCTGGAACTGTGTAGTCTTCCAGACACTCTGCGACATCCTCGATGCTTGGTCGTGAGAGACAGGCGCTTGGTGCCGCCAAACTGTATGAGGCGAAGACTAGGAGAGGGACAAGGGGGGTTCGAATGTACATCATAGTCGATATGTCGAAGTTCAATAAAAAAACGACAGAGGTCAGCTGTGTGCTAGGACGGGAGAGTTTCCACAAGTTTTATGAGGCAGTCGGCGTCAACGACCTCCAATAAGAGTCTACAGCGGAATTGCATACCGGGTCTCCCTAAACTCAAAGGGCTTGGCGAGAATTAAACTACATAGTACATGCATGAATACGTACGTGATGTTTCAGAACTTTCGAAGGGCCCGAGCGCTGCGATGACATCGGATGATCAACTGTTTCAACAAGATAGCCCGAAGACTGAAGTTGTAAAGAGGTATTGATTCTCCTTACTACGGATACACGAATGACTCCACTTAGGCCCAGTACGTTTAAACCTCCAAAAACAGGAATCACGTGGACTACGTCGTCATTGAAGTTGTTGTTTTCTGCATTTCTATACCGCTACAAGCAAATTAACTGCTAAGACCCGCATACTGGATAACTACGCCCCTCGGCAGGGTGGTATCTACGTATATATAAGCGGTTCTGAGGTGGTGTGTGGAGAAGTCCGGTTGAACGTGGACTAAGCTCAGTAGTTGAGTTGGACGTTCGAGTCATCCGAGTCAACTCCTATCCATCCAACAAGGTTTTATCACCGCAACTTCCTTTGTGTACTTGAATCTTGAAAACGATCACAAGAGCGACTGAAGTCGTCTTCAGCGGTGCACCAGCTATTGGCGGGCGCCTGAATCCGTTCAACCATTGGCTCCTGTTTTTGATGTTCCCAAGGACCTCCAGATTACCATGTGCCATGAGCGTAGCCTTCTAAGTTTATGATGCAATGTGCAATTCGATCCCAACATTGTATCAATAACCTTGATGGTTTGTCCCGGGATCCAACAACCAAGTATATCATTGGAGGAACACCCGAGGTGTGTGAATAGAATGCCTGAAGTCTTTCTTGCAGAATATCGTCTCCTTGCAAACAGGAAACCGTGGTGGATAATTGTGTGTACATTTATGAAGTATTTTTCAATGATCGAAGGACGCAAGTGATGTCTAGTTGGGCTAGCGTATTGTGTCCGCTTATAGGGGCATTGTCGCAGGGGCTAGTCGGATTCGTTACGGAGGATCCTTGCAGATTGGAGGATATAGAGGGCCACGTTGCATGCGGCGTGGATCAAGTGTGCCGGCGATCTACAGATAGTGCTTCCATGCCGCCTGTCGCACCCACGCCTCAGGCCATAAATGGTAGTCGCTTATGCGGCATGCCTACATATCTAACCATTCAAGCACGCACAAATAAGCGAGACCGGGACCAGCCCTGGCGATGCTGTGCCTGTTAACGGGTCAGGGCCTTCATGATTCTCTCCATTCCTTCAACAGGCAGCTTTTTTCAGTCCTGTGTTCACTATGACATTACAATGATCAAAGAAGATACTCACACCTCGAGTGCCATGCCAAAAATAACCATTCGATCGACTTCTGCCAATGACGCCCAGGAACCAGATACTTGAGTAGGGGCTCGCCTACCTTTGTGCCGCATCATTGGTCAGGTTTTACTAGATGGACCTGAGAATGATTGTGTTTACCACTCTTCGAAAGCTTAATAGTAGACCTCTCGCACAAAAAACTCCGGAGAATACTCATGCCAGTCTCATCAATCCAAAAATAGCTTGATGCAGAACATGAGGCGAGTGAGACGAATGATGAGAATGAGCAACTGATATTGTACCACCTTTTTACCACCAGGTTGTCCAGCGTTCAACAGGACTACCTATACCCCCCGCCCCTTGTTTCACGAAGCAGGACTTACAGAGGGAGCACGCAGCAGTGCCGCTAAATGTCCGGTCCACCCGAGACCCCTATTAGCTCAACCCACGGTCATGATGGGAACGTTGGAGTAGACCCTGAGAAGGTCAACTCACACCCCAGCTGTCTTGCACTTCAACCATCCTTTGACTACTTTCCGCCAGAGCTTTGGCTGGGGATTTTCCCCTTCCTCAGTGACAAGGACTTGCGCGCCGTTACCCAAACATGTTCAACTTTCCGCTATCTTGCACAACCCTTCCTCTTCAGAGTTCTCGATATCTGCCCATTCTTCCTTGCCTATAATACCGATCGGCCCATTCGCCGACCACGTCGATATCTACAAAGTACCTTGGATCGACTGGAGTTTTACACTTCACCTCGGATCGCCCCAGCCGTGAACCAACTTTGGATTTCGCCGTACGCTCGGAGTGGTTTCCCTCCCCGACGGCTCACAGATGATCTCGATCCCACCCTCATCATCTCCGCCATCATTGACGCACTCCCAGCCTTTCCTAATATTCGCACTTTGGCGTGGCACTGTATTGACATACGTCCATCTTGGTGGGCCGCGATACAACGCCTACCAAGTCTGACCAACTTATGGGTGAACTCTTCTGCGATTTTACCTTCAACCTCTCCCCGTGCTTTTACACCTCATCTTCCCCTCGCGCACATAGCACACCTTGATCTAGATCAGTGGGCTTGGGGGGGACACTTAACCAACCATGTCTCTATACATGAGGAACGGTTGAACGGTGTTGATCCACTGTTGCTTTCCTCGGTCATTCATGCCGAGACTATACAAACAGTCTCAGTCCCTCGCCACAATACTGCCCTCCACCTCCTCTCAATCCTAGCACACGTTGGCTACAATAACCCGTGTATGCTCTGCAGTTTGACCCTTCCTTACTCGAGCATCAGCTCCGAGGATTTTATCCCTACCCTCGCACAATCGACGTTGTTGGAAGAGCTTTACATTTTACCACCTCATGACGAGCATTTCCGTATTCCGGACCTTCAAGACAAACTTCCCAGTACCTCCATCCCTCACCTCAAGGTATACGACGGGCCATATCGCCTCTTGCCCATCTTCTCAAACGCTCGCCATCACGAGCCACGAAAATTGCGTTTTATTGGACTTTGGGGCTTGGACGAGCAAATCTCGATGACAGTGTGCAATCCGCACCAACTAGAGCCAGTTCTACGGGAGTTGGCACACTCAGACACGGCTTCGACGGCATTGGAGACCATCAGTATCCTTTTGACGCATATCACAGCGGAACTATTGACAATTCTCAGTCGTTTTTCCAATCTGAAGGATATCATTCTTGAGTCTCAGGATAGTTTGATACCAGTTCGGTCCTCCCCTCCGCGCTCGACGACGGAAATATTGCCCGAATCTCCTATTTCGGTATATCCGGCCTTCTATTCTCATAAGCGCTGTACTTACAGGTTTTGTAGGCTTTATATGTGCTCTTGCGTTCGCATAGCTTTGCTATCTCGCTTAAACGTCTGACACTTGTCACCCACCTGAAGACTCCGAGCAACCTCGACTCGATGACCCAACAGATGGACGCCGCCAGGTTTCTGGAAGACTTTGGGCGGGCGAACCCACAAGTGGATAATATCGACCTCAGATATGGCACATATTGGACCGGAGTTATTGATATAATGTGGCACCGGAGGACATTTACGCCACCTGGAGGTTACGAACCGAGGCGGAGCGAACTCAATCCAAACTGGAATGATGGCCACCCCTCAGATGGCGATCGCTCGGCTTCACCTCTCGTGACATCCAGTAGCATTCCATCAGTAGTACCGACCACTTCCGGAGCGCCTCAAGTTGCAGTTGAGGAATTATTCGTCCTGCCTTCGAGACCCCGGATCACAACTGTCATGAACCTTCATCTCGGGAGGATGGTAGTTACAGAGCAAAGACGAGCTGTTGTACTTCCTGAACAGAGACTATCCTCTGAGACAAAAAATGGAACCCCAGGCTTGAGGTGGGTGGCAGGAGGAATAAGTTGGGCTTGGCGCCTTGTTGGCAGAGTAGGGAGGATGATCGACGAGGGGATTGGATCCATTCAACGTGGTTAACGCCAAGACGGTCGCTGCTGTACGTATTCTCGTTGGAGGAGGGACTCTAGGGCCATGCTTATGAACATTTCTCTCCATTTTGTTAATGACTTTCTCAGCCTGCTTAGACCGCCTATCCTGTGCTTGATCTATTACGTTTGTACTGAGATGCATGAAATAGACAGAATTTTCTTTCGAAAACTTAGCAGTAGTACGAGAACCTTTAAACGCGATTTTTATCATATTTATCACTCCTGGATGATCGCTGATCGACATTCGATTGAGGCGTTGATTATCATCTGTCCTGAACAGCGCATTGCTGTTTGGCGAGCCCCTACTTCAAATAATTGAAAGAATGACATATGGTATTGTCAAGCCTACCTAAGATGAAGAGTGAAATGTGAACAAGAGCGACAGCCTGCACAGCAGTACACACCGTGATATGGCACTGATAATGCACAGATTAGCTCCATAATCTGAACTGCGAAGTTTGATTTGAGACCGAGACTTCCTTCTGCGTAGAATTCCAAAGCTATTCTTGGGGCTTATGAGCCATGGCCGGGGGGTACTAGGTCCCGAAGTACATGCATGGGCAGATGGTTTTAAAGAAATTCTCTATCTGGGTCTGGCCCGACTTGATCATGCATTCTCATTCCCGCTTTCGTCTTATACCTCTAGCACTACTCGTTGCTAGTTTTCCGACAGTACACGCAACCTCGGGTGCTGGCCTACGCTTGAGCCCACTTGTCTTCGTTCTTGATCCTCCCTCCGCCAAATACTTTACCTTGTGTTGCGTTTTCATTGGTTTCGCCTCCCTCGCATCTTTCCAAGCTATCCGCTCGCTGTTCATTATTTACAGGCGTCTATGCCAATCACATGAGGCCACCACAGGTCCGGATCCCAGCGGGTTATTATTCCCCCTTTTCCTCGCCCTGTCTGCGGTACTACTCACTATAACCCTCATCCTTGACGCCACGGATATCAATGGAGTACCAACACCACCACGAGCATTCCTCAGCACCATTTCAATGGTTGCATGCCTTGCAGACATCTTCCTCGTCTCAAGCCTCCTTGCGCTGCTCTCGCACCGCCAGAGCGTGACTTTTAGGTCAACCGGCATCCTATCCAAGGTTAAACCAACCATCGACATTTTCCTCATGTTGACCCTGGTAGGGCTGAGCATGAGCTCAAGTTGGGTAATCGTCGACGCACCGCCAATGCTTCGACTTGTGAACAAGCTAATATTGGCCTACGTCATCCTACTCTTAATGGCAACGTTGGACGTTATGATTTCGTCAATAGGCTTACACGTTTGCATGAGAAGAACAGCTTTATCCAACGCAGTTGGTCTTTTTGTTCTCCTGTTGCCAAAATGTTCGATTAATCCCGCGATTCGTTTAGCGTGACAGCGGCACAATGCTCACTGTTTCTCTTCTCCTCATCATGCATTCGCTATTTCCCATCATACAGAACGTATTGATCGATAACGGTGCCCTCCCGGGTACCAATGACGAGTGGAATTTGGCCGGCTTGGTCGTCGGAGGTTCTGTCAAGGCCCTGGCATACTTCTTCTGTTTGCCCCTAAGCCAGTAGGAATCATGTACGGTTGAAAGCGTTGAGCGGGGATCATACACGCCGTTGCATCAGCGCCCCCTTGTTTGGCGGGGAAGAACAGTTGACCGTATGTGCAGTAAAACCGAATTTCATCATTATCTTTCTATGTTACCTTTCTATTCTCTTAGGCCATTGCACCCGCGTTGAAAAGTAGTTCATCTTGCAGGTCTAGCCTGCAGAACCGCGCCAGGAATAGAAGTGGAATGGACCTAACAGGTTCTCTTGTAAGCGGAATCGCGGAGTTCATTATCCTCATTGTGTGTCTCGTATCTATGCCAAGGAGGTCGTAGCAACAGTCGAGCTACTCGAAGGTTACTCGTCCTGATGTCTGTTCCGCTAAGGTATGGTGTACAAGGAAGGGCCTGGCTCCCAAAAACCCTCAACGCCACTCTTGTTTCCTTCTTATTCCAAAGAATTCCCAACATATGTGTCGATTGCCTTATTAATTAGACTGCGGTGCAACAAACTATGAATAACAACCGGCACGTAGGTACTGACGCATCTGACAATCAAACTTCCGGTGTTGTATCTCACAGGATGGCGCTAAACAACCGGCTTCGCTCGGTCTCGTTTGGCCCGGAGCGCTCTGCCTTGAACTGTTTCTGAAGATCAACGATCAGTTGCTCCAACAATGCGTTGCACTGCTGAAGGTGCCTACTGTGACCTGTATGAGGAGTGTCAGCCATGTTGTTGTCCATGGTGAAGCGCTCTTCAAATCAAATCTTGTTTCCTAAAACAGCTATTAGATGGTTATCCAATGGTCGCAATGATGTGGCTGACAGAAGGTTGATAGAACGCTGCTGCCTTGAGCTCCCGGCGGGCACAGCCTTCGAATTTCAAGCTTCAGGTTACTTAATTTAGGTATATAACACGCTTGTCGATTTCTATCGTCATATTTTTAGCTCAAACGATCCCTGAATGCTGAAATGTTCAAATAGCACATCCGCATTCATCTAAGCCAACCTCTTCCACAACCTTTCCGGCGTGATGCTCCCCTGTAATGTGCAGCTCTTCGCTTTCATCTGTGCTATCCTCCCCTCAGTTGTGTTGGCAAGGCGCGGGGGTGGCGGCGGCGGAGGCGGGGGAGGTGGCGATTCGTTATCGAGCTTGAGCCTTGAGCCGATAGTTGCCGCTATCTTCGCGTTCTGTGTCATTTTTGCTGTCCTGACTGCCCTTCAAGCAATCCAAGCAGTTGACAACATACGCAGACGCATCATACGACAACCGCCCTCTATCACTCTATTAGAGTTCAGCGTTGGACCGGTCTTCCCTACATTCCTCCTTCTATCCACGCTAATGCTCACAACGACCTATGCCCTTCGCGGTACATACTGGGCTCTTGAATACAACCAGAACACATTCGATCCTCCCGATTTTACCGAGGCTTATTTTGGTGCAGCGGCTGCAACACGAGTCCTCGCCAACATCTTTCTCGCGTCTGGCATTTTGGCGCTCATTTCTAATCGTGAAAAGACGCTGGTGCACACATCCCGGACGCTTCGCGACATTAAGATGATCGCCGATGCGGTTTTGACCATCATTCTCCTTGCCCTGAGCATGAGCTATATTCGGGTGAGCCTGGCAAGTGTGACGAGGGCCGACGCACGAACGGCAGAGAATATCTACATCGCGTACATCTCCTTCTTTCTCCTGACTGTGGTCAACATCGCTATCTCCTCGATGGTTTTATACGTTCGTTCCAGACACAGCCCGACTAACGACCACAAGGTCCGTGCTCTGAAAACTTCAGTATTTTTTAATAGTCTCACTACTCCTCTCCTTCGCAGATTGCTCTATGCCTGGCATTCATCATTTCTCCTCTCTTCATCATCTATGCGTTGTACCCTATTGTGGAGAAAGGAATTCAGGATAGCAATATCGATCTCGTCGTAACCATGGAACAGTGGAGTTTAGCAGGCCTCGTCATCGGCTGCGTAACTAGGTTCATTATCATCGCCACATGCTTGAGATTTGGAATGCCGACCGTTCCCAAGCAGCAGAAGGGTGTTCAGGAACAACCTCAGTATTACAAGGGATACCATGCGTAAATATCTCACTTCTCGGGCTGGACTTTGTCGCGTTTGTCGTTCATTTGCTCTTGATGTGTATGTAATCTTTGTATGCTAAAGTGGTCCTGTAATGAGCGGGTGGGCTGGTGGATTGTCGAACACCTGTCGTAGTTTGAATATTTTCAGAATCTTCTAGTACCGCCATGATTATACTTTTCTATAATCCGTACTGGTGTATACGCTCAGGTGTGACCTCACTTTGTTCAAGAGATCCACTATACATGACGTCACACCTGCAGCTACATATACGGTCACCCAACTCAACCCACAATTCCCTGTTGCACCGTCGCTATCGTATTCCTCAGTAAACGAACCACACAACTACCTCCATTATGCAAGCAAGTTTTGTTGGTGACAAGCGGGTTGATCCTCAAAACATACCCGAAGCCAACACCAAGAAGGTTCCTGACGAGGAGCTTGATAAACGGGAGGCCCAGCGTATAAAGGAAGGGGCTAAAGAGCCTGGAATGAACAAAGCTGCAGGAGCGGCAAGCAGGAATCCAGATGGTCAGTGCCAGCTATCTCTCAGTGCCAGTACTGCGGTAACACCATATGTAGATTATGATACCTCTAGCCGAAGCGGACAAGGAAACACTCAGCCTCAAAAAGGTGAGCTTTTCCGCGGATACGTACCACCTTTTTTACTTTACTCAGGTAATCTTGTACAAAGATCCTGTGATTTGATCCACGAGCCATTCATTTTCTGTGGAGCCAACATGTCTCAGTACATACAACTGCATTCTATATACGTACGATGCCCTTGGAAACTTGCAATGACATCATGTCTGAGTCCAAACATAACATACCACATCCGCTTGCCCCTGAGCGCTCTTGCCCTAGCTCATCCATCACAGAAATGTCTACCAAGTTGCCAAGCGCTCTTAATCCTTCGAGACCAAGGTACACGCCTAACCTCATTCCCACTCGTACCTTACATCATTCCACGAATATCGGAAAGCGACTTGAAGGCGAAACGAACTTGAAAAAGCACTATGATCTCCTATCCACTACACCGTCTTCAGCACCTTCCGAGTTCAATCCCAAACGGAAATTCAACTTCCCTATAGACCCTAAAAGTAATCCAGAGGACTGCGCACCGTATGAGGAGATCTCCGGCGCTTGCAGTCGATCCGGAATGCGCTCGGCCGAGTATTGCCACGTAGACAAGAAAAAGGAGCCTTACTCGCCCCCAGGCGGCGAACACAGATACGGTGGGATAAAACGCTACGAATGGAGTGCTGAAAGACTGGAGAGGGAGTCCAGAGAGCAGGGATAATGTGTTTGAGGCTGGAGCGCTATCTCCATTTCTTGACAACCCCGAAGTTACTCTGTGCCATGCGTTACTCAATGCAGTTTGCTTACATATCGCCTTTCACCGCTTCCCACTTTCACGCAAGCGCTGTTTGGAAAATGTCCTGAATGGAGCTCTTTTTTTTTTGCAATCGGACGATGCTTAATCATGTCCACGCTTGCTCGGCTCAGGCACGGCTGCGGGCCGCGTGCCGCCAATTGAGAGATCACACCATAACAGCAACCTTCAAGCGAAGAGCCTGGACAGCAGTCAATCAAACTAATGTTAGATGGGCTCCGCGTGTGTATATAAGAACAGCTATGGTCGCAAAGAGCACCAGCACAACTAACCCCACATTGTTCTTCGTACGTTCTCAGTTCTGGAATCTCTGATATCTTTGCAATACATCTCGCTAATCATCTCTTTCAGTTAATAATCTAAACCTCACCACAATGAAGGTTCTCACCTCTCAAGCCGTTGCTGCTCTCGCCCTCTTTGTATCGTCCGCCGTTGCCGCTCCCAGTCCAGCGACCATCGGTCATTGGACTGGCGCACTCGAGGTTTCCATCGGCAAACGTACCGCAGCGCCCGAGCCCCCGTACGACCTCAGTGCCTGGACTGGATCTCACCATGTCAGTATTGAAGGACGCGAATACGATCTTAGCGGGTGGACGGGCGCCAAGGAGGTTTCTATTGAAGGAAGGGAGGCTGAAGCAGCTTAAAGTGTTCAGGGTGCGAAATAAGCGGCTCCTGTTGTCCTGGAGTCGAGATCGACTCTCATATCCTTATTATTCTCGTTCGCCAACTGTGACACTCGTTGCCGTATCTATTTGTTCACAATGATTATCAATTACTCTTTAACCTTTTGGTGTTGGCCGCCTGACCCTCTCGCTTAGACATGTAACAAATCGCCTACTGAGCACGTAGCAGCAGAGACCAGGAACACGATCAGGAACGTAACTGTGATAGTCGTCTGCAGGGAGTTGGGTTGATCACCTTCCTCCTTGGCGTCAAGGACAGTGGCGACAGAGGAATACTGGGTAACGCCCTGTAGCGCCGTTCCTATCAACGAGATGCTAGATCTCTCCGCTGTGCATACAGCCCGCAGTGAAACAATCTGGAACGGTTGATCCATCGCATACATAGGTGAAGGGTTTGGGTCAGAGTCGGCCGCAGTAAGCGAGGTCTTCGGAGATTAGTTGCCACAGCCTTCCATCTCCGACGTTGAGGATGGACCAACATCTATGCGGAGCGGTATTTTTGTTGCTTGGCCTCGGGACCTACGAGAGTATTCCTGCGCCAGTTGTACAGTGAGCCGCAAGTGAAAGACGCCGAGCCCAACTGGGGGACCTATCATTCCATCATCTGTGTTGTAATGATTAGCCGGAGAAGGGAGGAGCAGGCCAGGGAATCGACGGATGCGGGCAAGGAATCCACCTGCGGCACCGCCAAACAGGTTCAAGGCGGGTGGGACAATTAAGGGGCTCGGCCGTGTCCATTTGACCTTGAAACGAGTGGAAGCCGCCGGAAGCATATTGTTGATTGCTGAATAAATATTTGAAGTTTAATGGAGATCAACTCATTAAAGCTTTGCCGAGCTATTTCTAGCCGAGGAAACGAAAGAAGCGCCAACATTTTCCGTGAATTCGGTTGGAGAGCGCGGGGGAGTGTACCTGTTTCAGTACCAAGCCGAGCATTGACAACTACCCAAGCGCGGATGATTGGTTAGCGCACCAGGAGATACAGGTCAGGCTTAACGTTTTCACCCTGGTGGAAGTTGGGCCAGAATCGAAAAGATGTGCAACAAATCCGAGGAGGTCGATTGATATATCCGAGCCAGTCATTATCTCTATCATTGTATGTTGTGTATCATAAATGTGCATGAACTGAATACGTTGTCCAGCCCTGGTCATCATAAATCTAAAGGAGCGGTGAACCATCTCACAAGGAGTCTCGTAACACCCACTTGCCACCCTTCCTCCTCTGCCCCCTAGTTCGTCTTCCCACCAGGGGAAGAGAATCCGGAAAGCAGACGTTTAAAGAAGGACCCGTCTGGATTGGCCCCCTTACTAGCACCCATCCTCGAGTTCCGACTCGGCATTGTATAAGATTGATTCTAGTCGAAGAAGATCTCGACGTCAGAAGTCGCCCACCAAGCGAGTAAGAGGAGGAGGAGGAGGCAGGAACTCACCAAGACCTCCATCCTCGTGCCTCTTGGCGGGACAATGACGTACCCGCCACGACCGCTGTCGATGGGAACAAGGATGGGTTGCGTATCTGAACGCTTGACGTAAGTTGGACCGTCCTGGTTCGGAGTAACGGTTTTATAGGAGGTAGTGGTAGCGTGAGTGCGATTTGATCTGCTGGTGTATCGAGAAGAACTTGATTGAGATGCGTGACGGGGATGATGGGTTGGTCGAGAACGAGAAGATGAGGAGGTATGGCGGGAAGTGGGTGAGGGAGAGTATTCTGCGGAGTTTCGTTGAACCGAGGTCGGAGCTTTGTGGGAATGAGGCACTTCTAGCTTGTAATGTGTCGCGTCTGAGGAAGAACGACTCCTGGTTTTGGGATATTGGGACCCCGAGGAGCGAGAGACCCTCGAAGTGGAGGGGGAATCCGGAAGAGGCGAGTCATGTTCAGCCTGGGAGTCGACAGTAGGAGAATGGACGAATGGATTGCTAGGACGATATCGGCTTGTGTTGTCGACCCAACGCGCAATGCGTTGTTGTGTGGCAAGATACCGCTCGTAAGCGTCGGGGGAATAATCATATTCAGTCATAGAGATTGTTGTCGAGCACAAGATGGGAATCGGATGGCAGAGCAGAAATGGAGAGGGTGAAATGAGAAGTCAATGTAGGAGACACCTACAAAGGTATAGACGTAAGTGAATATGCGACAGGGCGACTAACGTGTTGGGACGTTTGTGGGAGCGTAATCAAACACTCGTGGTTGCGGCGAGGCATGCTGGTGAAGGAGGCTTTATAACACAGACGGAAATGAGTAGTGTGCTTGACGGCAGCCTACAATGGCTGGGTTGGATGCATTGTGATAATTATGACTTTTGCCTTGTGGTAGGTGGCCGCTGACAAAAGAGATGGATTAATTGACTCAAGGCTATTGTCCTCGTTGCGTAAAGTAATTGTCCCGGCTCGTTCCGGCCCTACCCCTCATTCCTCTCCACTTAACAAGTAACACCATGAACTAGTTACTTGAGTTGACGACGGTCTGGTAGACAATTGACTCGCATCGAAACTATCAAGCTAAAAGGGCGCTACATTGCACAATATACAATGCGCAGTTAAATAAGCACCTCGTCCGGGGAGGCCAGATGGGAGAAAGATGTATTAAGCCAATGTAAAGAACACCCGCAGTGGAGATTGAATGGAAATTGAAAGGTTGGATCGCGGGTGCTCAGGGAATCAAAGCCTCAAGATTGCAAGCGCCGGGAGGTGAGGTCGAGAAGGAACGCGGTCTGTCGTTCCAAGGTGTGCCTCCGATAACCTGTGCCGGAGTCCCGAGAAATTGGGATGAGAGGGTGAGTTCGTGGAGAACGGCTAATAAGGAGCGGACAGTGATTGAATGGGCCGATGGTCCAGGCGGGTGGTTGCATACTAGGAATATGTCAGTGTAAATATGATATCAGGCCATATGGCTTCAGAGCAGAACGGAGGGACCAGGTTCAAATTCGCTAAAAACATACAACACAAGACACAGAACGCCCTTGAAACTGCACCTATTTGACCCGCGTACTTCCCCCCCAAAGAGTATACATATAAGACCTCTTCTCCCACAGTCTTTCCTATACTGTAATTCTGACCGAATCCCTCCCAACGATTCCGGGGCTGAATGGTCCATCCCTTGACAGTATTTGGTCAACCTCACGGGTGTTTTTGAACCATCCCGCAGTTGTACCAGGCCTCTGACGACGTGCGAGGTCAGAAACGTATCCATCATTGGCGGGAGCTGCGAGCGCTGAGGCAACAAAGAGAAAGAAGACAGATGCGATTTGGATCCTCATTCTTCGTGGCTGTGATCGCAGTTGAAGGTGAGCTGATTACCCTCCACGAGAGGCACAGGCACTATTCACCTGCAACGCACTAATGTGCCGATTTTGAGAAGGAGGGGACTGGAGAAATGCGTTTACTGGGGGAGAAGCGAGTAACCGCCTGAGCTTTATAACATAATGTTGCCTGCGCGGTGTCGATGTGGTTAGAGCGATGGATCCAAAATTTCGAGCTAAACTACATCGAGGGTGAATGGAACTCACGAACGGGTTGACTTAATTCGGAGATCACTATCATCTCAGCATAGAAGTGGAGCTATGCAAAGGGCATCAGCTTCCCCTTCCTATCTGGATGACATTTGACAAGCAAAACGTATGTAGCAGCTGGACGTAGTCACAGCTTCTCGCTCCTTGAAGTTGATGGTGCGATGCGTCGATATTTCGGACCCAATATCACTTCTCACGGCTTTGCATGACGCAAGTTTGTGACGGATAAGGACTCTCGAATGACCTGGCGTCTTCGTGAGTCGTCCACACACTATACATCTTGGCTTTTCTGGTTCTAAAATGTCAAGGCCTTCGTTTTAGCAAACTACTATGTGTGTTGTGCGCGGAGGTTATAGAATGATGCTCCATTCCCTGATCCAGACTACCTCACAGGACGTGGCCACAGTGATGCGTGCGCTAATATCGGTCCTGCACTCGCTGAGCAGCCCTTTTGGGCGCTTTCCTGCAATGTTCTCACATACCTAATTGTCCAGTGGTTACCAATGTTTTCTCTACATCACAGTTTGTCCGTCGCATAAGCGTCCGGCACCGCCACTACAAGCCCAGATGATTCTGATAACTTGGTGAGTTCAAAAGGTCGAATATTGCCTCACCAAATAACCATCTGATTCCGTTTCCTAGTCATGGGTTGTAAGTGCTGGAAGATCCGAGGATTGCGGACCATTGGCTTGACAGCTTGGCGTATCTTTGTTGTTTCCTTATTGCTGATATAAATCGATCCCATGATAATTGCCCATGATTTGGGGGCTCTAACAGCAAGCCGACCCTGCCCGACGTCTCACATATATACCCAGACACATCATTACGACATGCTTGGATCCTACCATTACACCGCCCACCGTTGCGATGCAGGTGTCACGACGCGTTGGAAGCATCTTACTTTTCCTCTCCGCACTTCATATCGGCGAAGTTGTAGGCAAGGGTGGTAGAAAGGGTGGTGGCGGTTTTGGAGACGCTGTCGGAAGCTCCCTTGACCTTCCTCCACCTATCACTGCGGTTTTCGCCATTACCATCGTCATAGCCGTCCTCACCTTGTTTCAACTCGGCGCTGCTGCTGCTCGCTTGAAGAAACCCATCTTGCCAGAGGGCACACCAACACTCCCTTACCAAGTCGGAAGACTCTTCCCAATCCTCTTGTTCTCGTACCTACTCATCTACCTGGTATGGAACATTCTCTATGCCATATTCCTCGCACTCGTCTATGGAGGCTTTACGATACAACCAGAGAGGTTTACTCCAGGGATGGTGTTCGTCAGCCAATTGTCTGATGTGTTGTTCTTTGCCATGCTCCTCTCCATCGTCGCCTATCGTCAAAGAATCCATCTGCACCCAGGGGAGAATCTTTTCAACTTGAAATCGTTCCTGGATGGCTGGCTGTTGTCAGTCATCTTAATTCTTGGAGTTGCACAAGACGCGATTCAAGGAGCTGCCGCGGGACCTTTGGACACCAACTCTGGAATCGCCATACGGAATTTCGAAATCGCATATCAAGTATTCTATTTTCTTGGGAGCGTCGACGTGGCCGTGTCAT
This sequence comes from Podaxis mareebaensis, assembly GCA_018524725.1. Taxonomy (NCBI): domain Eukaryota; kingdom Fungi; phylum Basidiomycota; class Agaricomycetes; order Agaricales; family Agaricaceae; genus Podaxis; species Podaxis mareebaensis. Next base: position 49,803 of record JAEUWP010000480.1, read on the forward strand.
CCATAATGGCCTATGTGCGATTGCAGAAATGCGAAATCCGAGACGACGTACGTAGAAGAATATCCTCAGTAGAATGAGGCGTCAACTCACCTTTGACCCCTAGATCATACGAACTGCCACCTTTTTCGTTACACCCCTTGTATTGATCGGTGGGATCTATCGTATTATTGCTGCCGGGATATCGTACTCCCCACCCCCGACTTGGACACCCGACAGCGCTGCGGGGCTGATGATTGCCACCGTGACCATCGGAGGAATAGTGTCAATCTTTGTCGCCGCCTTTGCTATTCGCATGGGTGCACTACCCAAACCTCCCAAAAACAGTAGTGAAGGCCACAAGGTCTAATCCTTGCTGCGTCTTCCCTTTTCTTCTCTGTTGGGCAGTGATTCTCATGAGGCCTTTATCGGGGTTGTCTGTAGCTCTGAGAGGAGCTCTGGGTATACCCTCAAAGTATAATTGGGAGGTGATATAATATCGGACTTGATACATACTCGTTTTCAATAATGTTTCTCAGGACATTCATGTTGCTGTTCCCAGTGTATTTCGCCCACATCAAAGGTAGTCAGAGGCAGGGGTCGGGCTTTACCTAATTCGCCGCTTGAAAGTTTATTACTCGTGTATGAAAGTACATGAGATACACGACACCTAAAAGCCAACAAAGCCACAGCTTCTAGCCATAATTACATTATCGGCTACATCCTAACTAAGAACAATAAATATCCGTGTTTCATCAATCAACACCGACGCCCAATGTCAACATGAGACATTATGGTATCATGTCAAGAAGCATCGTCAAGCTGTCAACAAGGATAACAATATAATGGCTTCGCGACGCTATCCCTCTATGTTTGCCATTTGAAAGGGTTACAATAGGAAATGGACGGCGGTCCAAAACACGAGCAGCGAGGTAAGAATAATCATGCTCAAGGGATGGGTGGTTAGCTTAGCGCTATTGGGGACAGTATACGATTCAGCTTGGATGATCTCCGCTGCTTGTTCTGCTAAACCATATGTCGCAGAGGCCAACTATGACAACCGCTCAATGTCAAGCTAAAGAATGAACTATTAAACCACTCACATGCGCCGCAAATTCGAAGGGAAACACAGATGAATCCGCGACCCGAACATTGGCTATCGAAGTGGTGTCAGCGTGGAAACAGTTTCATATAAAGCTATGACAACACACCAGCGCCATACACTCTCAATTTGGAATTGACAACACCACCCTGTGCACGCGGCAACATACCACAACTTGAACTCGGGTGATATTGTGAATTCGCTCCCTCCCTTCGTAGCCACGCTTCCAGGTCTTCATCTGATTGGATATTGGGTCCCGGAGAGACCTCCGCACCAAGACTAGGGCCCAGCGCAGCTCCGATTGCACGAACGACCTTAAGACCTTGACGTAGGATGATTATGTCTGGAGTACCTCGTCAGATTTCTATTGATCGAGTCAATATGCAACAGAAACATACCGGCAAAGTGCGAGAAGTAGTTCGGATCAATGACAACTGGATCGAATGGATCTGACGAGTTGATATACAACCTTCCTTGGCTCAAAGGATGCTGCAACGCGGCTTGGATCGAAACAGTACCGGGGGACATGAGGGACATCAAGAACTCGACTTGGCCTGTTCGTTCGTAGAACGTGTTGGCAAGTGTCTGGTAGATGACCTTGTAACCTTCGATGACCTCAGCATCGGAACTGGGTGGGATGGTCGTAGCGGAACTTTGAAAAGCATCGAGGATCTGTTGCTGGAGTGCTGAAGCACCTTCTGTACCAAAAAGCCTGGTGATGTTGACAAATGCGACAGCATCATTGACAAAGGAACGAAATTCTGAAGAGTTCTGTTATTGTAGAGAAGGTGAGGTGAAGGGATAAAGTATGCGAAGGGTGGACGACGCACGGCAAAGTCAGACTTTGATTCTTGGATGTTGCCTGCAGTTTCGAGTCGTGACTCCCAAGCCACTCCTGCGGTCTAATGTTATGAAGATGTCAAAATGAGGGAACTGGATACAGTCGTGCAATGCATACCAAGTGATCTTGTAGATGTTGCCCAACACCCGGCAGTTCCTCGATGATGGTCACGCCAGCCTTTTCCAACACATCCCTCGGACCGAAGCCGCTGTGCAACAAAATCTTTGGGCTACCCAGAGAGCCTCCAGCCAGGATAACCTCTCTCCTTACGCTTACAGTCCTTCGCGGAGAGTCGGCACTTCGAGCAAATTCAACTCTATCTGCGACCCAACCATCGGCTGACGCCTGTTCACGGAAGAGCACTCGAGTAACAGTGGTTTCCGGAAGAATGTGAAGATTGGAACGTGGTGGTAGAGAGTTGATGTACGCAGAACGGGCGTATGATCGAGTCCAATTAGTTGGGTTGATGGTAGAAGGTGTTATGAAGCCGCCTAGTGTGACGCCGCCATTAGGGCTAGCAAGTGTAGGTACTTCAACAGCATTCAATGATGATGTCCAATTTCCATTGATCTCCATCATGCTGAAGGGGAGGTTATTGAATTCATACACAGGAGAGTAAGGAGAGGATGACATACATGCCCGGATATGAGATCGACAAAGGCCCTCCGCTTCCGTGAGTTGAAGCATTCCACTGAATGTTTCCAACAGCGGCGACCTGCGGCAAAGGTTCGGTGAAGTTCTCTGCCTTTGTCATCGCACGGTACATTTCATTCCAACCCCACTTTGCCGCGGCATTCTGGTCCTCGGGAGTTATCACTTGCTGCCAAGCATTCAGCTCCTCTTCGGCTGGGCGAACGACATACATAGCATTCATAGCCGATGAGCCACCAAGAATCTGTGGAAACCATGATGAGGAATCTTGGGAAAGGATGTTGGCAAGGGCATGAAACCATACCTTGCCACGCGGCCAGGAAATAACACGGTTGTTCAGGTTGGGCTGTGGGACTGTAACATGGCGCCAGTCGTACTCAGTACCAACAATTGAAGAGTAGTATGCCCCCGAGGGGGTGTCTAAGTCGGGGTATCAGAGTTATCAAAGAACATATAGACGAACTTGACACTCACTGATCCTATCAGCAATCTCATCGCCAGAAAGCCCCGCTTCCAGCACCAATACTGTGTTGTTCCTCTCTGTCAATCGCGACGCCAACACCAATCCGGCAAGACCTCCTCCAGCAATGACATAATCGTACGCTGCTGAGATATCGTTCTCACCAACGATCTCACGCGTTTTCAGAGTCCCTCGAGTTGAATGGGTGAAATCCTCTCCGAGTGCTGCAGACAGTCCGGTGGACGCCAGTCCCGTGGCAACGAGCAACAACAGCTCTCGTGTCTTCATCACCAGTATTCCGAAGCTTTAAAGCGCCGTCGATGAGTCGAGAACGAAATATCTGTGGTGGGTTATACAAAGTAGGTTGTGCAAGCTAAAAACAATGTTCAGAGACGGATGCTGTGGGTGAAAAGACCTGAATGCTCACCAGATATACAGTTAAACTCAAGCCGAACGGTCAGGAATGCCGAAGCTCTGGTGGCCCTGTGCCACGTCGCGGTTGTCACGCTTCGCAGAGATTTCTTGGCAAGATAGAACTTGAAATGATGTCGAAGACTATTGGTCCTGGGTCTTCTCGGCTTGGCGACAGGGGTGGCTTCCTGGAATGGGAGGAGTTATTAACCAGTTCAAGCGCTCGCAAGTAAGACGCTAGATCTCTGAAGAAAACCACGAGAGAGACTCGACTTCAAGGGGATGACGAAAACCCATGAACACTCACTTATAGCTTCGTCTTCTTGATCAGATCAGAAATCATTGAGGAAACTCGTATAGTACGTACAACTTATCACAACTAATCAAAATCAAGGGCTGGGTGAGGCGACACAAGCCCGTGTTTCCCGAGTTGCTGCGCCCGCTGTGACAAAGCAAAATTGATGTGTCCCTGAGGCCGTGACTTTCAAAATACTGTATCGGCTGTACCTTGGGGCAGAAGTTCTCATGAAACGGGAGGAATCATTACAATTATCCAGTCCATTCTTCACATATCAAAGCTACAGCGAGTTGTATACTAAGTAAATGGAATAAGGTATACAATATATTGAATATAAATCATCAATATCCAGAAGTCAGTCCATGGAGAACGAATGTAACTATGTCTGTGCAAGTAAGTCCTTGGTCCAGCCTTACGTCATACAAATGTTCAGGAGAAAGAGTGTACGGGAAAAACAAGGAAAGGGTGCCACAAAGATGAGAAAAGAAGTTCATCTTAGAACAAAACGGCCACGATAAAAGTTGAAACAAGTCCCAAAGTCCACGTCGAAACAAGACTGGTCGCCCTGTTCGCACCATTGGCCGAGTTGTCGGAAGGGGCGGAATGATTCTGCTGCGATCCACTGTTATCACTGGGTGTCGTCGGCGTATAATCCTTTTCAATGATCTCAGCAGCTTTCTCCACAACGCCATAGAGGGACGCCATCGTCTACAGGGGATCAGCTTTCATCCACAGTAACGCCAAAGTTCGAAACACTTACGTGCGCAGCAAAGTTAATCGGAAAAATGGAAGCGTCAATCACGCGAACGTTCTGGATCCCGTACACCTTCATCTTGTTGTCCACCACTCCACCTTGGCCCCTTGGCAACATGGCGCAAGTGCTTGTAGGATGGAACTCGGTACCACCATTGTTCCTCAACCAGTTGTCCCAGTCATCATCAGTAACGACGCTCGAACCAGGTTGGACTTCATTGCCAAGAACAGTACTAAGTGGCGGGGTTTGGGCAATCCGGCGAGCAAGTTTAAGGCCCTCCCGCATGGTGGCGACATCTGCGCAACACAGCGATCAGCTGGACCGAAGGCAAAGCGCAATGCCGAATATCACTTACCAGCCCAGTGGCTGAAATACTGGGGATCAATCACAGGCGGATCGAACGCGGAAGTAGAGTTGATGTAGATTCTGCCTTGGCTGAAAGGATGCTGAATGGCAGCTTGAACAGCCACCTGGCCTGGCGCGTTGATACTGAACAAGAGCTCAACGAGGCCAACTTCCGAGGAGAAGATCCTCTCTGTAATCGCATTATAGATGGTCTTGAAGCCTTCAAGGACTCGCGTGTCGCTACTGCCGGTGCCTACAGTGCTGGCAAACGAGGCCATTTCCTCACGAATTGTCTGTTGCATGGCATTGGCGCCGTCGGCGCCAAAAAGGGTGGTAGCGTTGACGTAGGCAACACCGGAATTGATAAACGAAAGAAACTCAGCCGATTCCTATATACTGGTAAGTTCAATGACAGACGTGCAAGGTGATATAGACACACAGAGAAAGCAGATCCCAAGTTGTAGATATTTCCCTGCGTATCTTCCTTACTCTCATAATAAACACCAGCGCTCTGCATCTGAAATCAGCAAAACTAACATCCAAGAAGTTCAAATCACCCACGATGTGGTCTTGTAAATGTGTCCCAACTCCAGGTAGGTCTAGCTTAACCTCGACGCCTGCCTCCTTCAATACATCGGCCGGACCAACACCACTTAGTTGAAGGATTTGTGGACTATTGACAGAACCACCCGAAACAATGACCTCCTTCCTGACCTGAACGGAGTGCGTAGTGGCACCTCGTCCAGTAGAGAATTCCACTGCAGTCGCCTTGAGCCCCCCGGACGACGAGGAGTCGAAAATGATACGCGTCACGGTAGTATTGAGAAGGATGTGAAGGTTCGAACGAGGAGGGAGAGGATCGATATACGCGGATTTGGCATATGATCTTGTCCAGTTGGATGGATTGATGGCAGAAAGGGAGAAGAATCCACCAGCGGTCTTACCCCCATAAGCGTCAGGGTTGACAGCGATGCCAGCGGCTTCGACGGTCGGCAACCAGTGCTGGCTTATAGGTACCATACTATGATTCACGTGAGTGAGAGGAAAATCCCATGAAGTAGAAACACCCACTAAGCGGGGTATGTCTGGTGGACAGCTCCACCAGTTCCATGACTGTCGGCATTCCATTGAATCCCCGCAGTTTCGACGACGGCATCAGTGGGAGGAGTGAAGGTCTCTCCCTTCTTCATTGCTCCAAAGAGGCTATCCCAGGACCATGAGTCCGCGTCAAGTTGAGAGGAGATCAGGTCGTGCCAAGCGTTGACTTCAATTTCATGTGGGCGAATCATATACATGCCATTAATCGCAGAGGAACCGCCCAGAATCTGTCGCGAGAACGGTCAGCGGAGCGTTCGGTCAGGACGAAGGTAGGTTGAGTCACCTTTCCTCGAGGCCAATATACCTCCCTCCCGCCAGCAGAAGGTTGTGCAACTGTATGATAAGCATAATCGTAGGCAGAATGAAAGAGCGACTGGTAATATGTGTATGCAGGTGTATCTAAAAAGGTGAATGAGCAACGTCTTCAAACGAAAGGACGGGATGACGCACTAATTTGGTTTGGGCCGACATCACCAGCTTCGACGACAAGGACGGTGAAATTCGAATTGGCTGATAGGAGGCCTGCCAGAGAAAGACCAGCTTGACCACCGCCCGCAATCACGAAATCATATGCGTCGGCTCGACTGTCATCGTCTACGTACTCTCTTGCAACAGGTTTCGAGTGGTGATACGGGAAAGCAGAAGTACTGCAAACTAATGCAAGGAGGAAGAGTTTGATGGACCACATTGGAGGTCTGAAGGGTCAACTCGATATTTCGGGATTTGACCTCTGATGGAGTAAGGAATAGCAACCGACGGAAGGATGGCCCAGGGTTCGCTTAGTCGACGGAATGTGGGTGAGGGCGCCGCCAAGCAAGGCCGTAAAGTCGTAGGGAGAGGGTACGGATAATTTGAAAAGGTATATAGCAAAGCTTTTGAGGGGGAATCGTTGGGTATAATCCACTTCAGCTCCACCCTTAAAATATTCACTGGCCATAGCGGAATGGGGCATTGGTATGACGCAGGTCGTGAGACGAGGACCTAAGAGCCGAGGCATAACAGTGCTTAGCAGTTCGCGAAGCAACAACCGAGGTGGGCCTCGATCGGACGGGGACCAAGGCCGTTGCTCCAGGGATTCATATGGAGAAAAATGTGCGATGAGTTGCGTCTAGGCTTCAAAAGCCTCATGTGAAATCTTCGTAGTCATGCAGCAGATATCAGTAAATTGATGATACTTGCCATTTCTCAAAGCTTCAAAGGCCGAAGAACCTGAGAAAATCTAGTGCGAGGCCCGGACGCCAAGTCGTTGTGTTCCGCCAATGTTCCGTTAAATAGCGACTGAACAATCCAGTATACGATGATATCGGATCAATGCGGATAACTCCCCCCTGTGTGCCGAGTCCCGACCCGACCGGCTCCGACTGCCGTCACTTCTGCAATATTTTGGGACTGCATTTCGTCTTCACAGCACTATACTAACAGGCGTTCAAGGACCAAATACCAGCTACCTAGAGTCTATCTTTCCTCCTACTCTCGAAACAGGGGAGCCATTGATCAAGGGCGAGCTGGAACAAACCTAGACCTGTGAAAAATGGCTCTTGTGACACTGGGCTATAAAACCCTATCGTGTTAAAGTTTGAGTGGTTGGCGTCCGGTGTCAGGAGAACACGCATATCAGAAACGTGGACCATATTGGCGTACGTCATCCCAAAGAAAGTGCTGTTGTCTGACGGTGCTGTGTTACAGCTTTATTACAGTCTTGAGCGGCCCAGAATACTGCAACGACAATGAGTTAACGACTCACTCGGGAATGACTACCGAAGGCGTGCGCTTCGGGGAATTGTCCTCGATGGAAGCCAATCCCATCGTTCTCCATGGGTCAACTATCGAACTATGGTTCAGAAACGAGAAAGTCTTGGGGAGTTCTGTATACATACACTCTCCGTTCGTGAACAAGACATTTGAAGGATTCATCTTCCAACCACCGTATTTGTTGACCTTTTGGGTTTGCGGCGACGCAGGTAACATCTCTCTAAACGTTTCATTGCATTGCTTTTGAAATAGATCCAATGACAGGAATGCTGTCTCGATCGACAATGGATTACTTCTGTCGCCACGTTGGTAGAATCCTAGGATCATCGTCAACTACAGATTGTCGGTGACTATTGCGTCAGACTCGCCATATTCCGAGCAGTATTGCCACATCCAGGACCTGTCTCCAACCGGATCATCCGTGAAGGGAATAGAGTCGTAGTCCAGCTCTGCAATCGCCGTCAAGAAAGCCTCAAAAGCTGCCTGGACTCCCTCTTGCGCCGCAATCCCCTTTTCGACGGCGTCCTGGGTGAAGTTTTTCGTTTCCAGGAGATTGCAAAAGGGTAAGAGCGATTCCTTGAAACCGTAATACTGATAAAAGTCCAATGGATCCATCAATATACTGGCGGCTGATACATCACTCGTCCTTCCGGCTGTATCCTCAGATATATCGTCAGCCTCTGAAGTATTGCCCCCGGGCTTGCTGGCGCGTGCCTTCAGGAGGGCGAGTTTCATTTGTGTTTTCGCAGTGTCATCGTCTCCCATGAGTGTGTCATCAACATAACTATACAGTAGTGGTGAGTCACTGACCGACCATATGACCAAAATATTCAATATCTCACCGAGTGACAGCAACCCAGTCTGCAGAGCAGTTCCTGGTTAAACTTCTCTCCGCTGCTTTGTAATAGCTCGCCATGTCTACTTCGGCCTGTACTGGTGCCGATGATGCCCAAGCGGCAAACACAACCTCCGGGTTTCTGATTCTCAGGAACGCGGCTCGAATACCTGGATATGACCCTCCGAGAAAGACCCATGGCGTATCACTCGGATGAACTGGCAGCAGGAGGGGGTTGCTCTGAGTGGCACGACTGGGTTGAGCTGGACCACCCCCTGATTTCTTGAACGAGTTGGCGAAGAAGACGAAGTCTTCGAGCGCCTGCTCTGTATTGAGGAATTGCCACTGATCCCCTGTCGTATTTCTCTGCCAGAGGGTATTAATCAAGCTCCTCATTGTCGAACTAACCGCCAATCACTCACGTTCACCGGAAAGGGTAAGGATACTCCGTAATAACGATGCTCCCAAAGGATCGCTAAGCCTTTGTATCTCTCTGCCAAGCGCATCACTGCTGATTTTCCATGAAATTCCTGATGACAGATCATTGATTTGCCATCACTCCAAAACGACATCGCTTACTTGTAAGTAATAAGGTACCAGCGGTGCGGCGTCCTGCTCTCCTGAGTCAAAAACTACGAGAATCTTATCAATACAGGACTTTTCCAGAACAAGGCCACCACCTCACCAAAGACTGGTCCGCCCTTCTCCCAATACGTAGCATTTACCCAGTAACGATTCTTGAAAGTTCGATTCGTCTTATTCCCAAAATGATCCACAGGTAGCTAGAATGAAGTATTCGTCTATATGGTAAACCAGCACGCATTGACGGATCCAAGCACTGACCTCGATGAAGTACTCTCCGCCATCATTGATTGGCTTAGCGCTCGCGGATGCAGACACATCCAGCGCCTCCAGCAGCGTCAATCGTGGGAGCCTAATGCCCGGGGTCAGGGGACGCGAACCTTCTGCAGTAACTATGATGGCTCTGAAGATCGCTACTAGCGCAATTGCCAATGCCTGGAACCGAAGTTGGTGGATAAAGGCCATCACGATTGGGATCGACGGAACTCAAAGGAACTATCTCAATATGCTCGTGCTACATAGTTGACCAGACTGCTCGGAGCTTGAATCTTGACAAGGGTTAATTAAGGAATTACGGTTCATGAAGTCGTTATCATAAGTAACAGTGTGGAGAGCTCATGCTTCGCCAGCGAGGTTGAGAAACAAATCCCGGAAAAGGCTGTGTTGTCCCAAGTTTGACCTTCTGGAAGACCCGGCTCTAGTCAAATGACACGTTTATCTCTCATGCGACGGATTGGTATCTATTTCTAAGTAAAATTTAATGGGTATCTCATGACAATCATTACAAAATATTCGTTAGTTAGCAATGCGCAGGAAATAACAAGGCCACGCAAACAAAGGGGGAGAGTGCAAGGATGGGGGAAGGGATCTGTCTGTCCCAGGACCAGGCTGTTGTCGACTGTAGTGCGACAACGGCACAACCGTGAAACCCAATCGAAATGCGTCAACTATGCATCAAACATGCGGCCTGCCGTTCTCCATAATACCACACTCCCGCATGAACGAAAGCCATCCTTCATCCATCCCACTTTCGCTCGTCAAACCCATTTCCACCATAGGGTCCATTGTGTTCTGGCTGAGAGATAGAGGAGCAGTACCCGGGATGAAGTTGTTCCCGAAGTAGGGCTCAACACTATAACTCTGGAACGCCATGGGGTCTCCACGTGTATCAAAGGTCGTCCGTCCCATTTCACCTTGTGCAGACATCATCATGGCAGAGACGTTCATGTCGTTAGCAGAGGATGAGTCGAGTCCAGTAAAGTATTGATCTGGAGAAACGGACGAGAACCCGGCGTTTGCAGAATTAAGCGCCATCCAGGAGTTTAACGCGCTGGCGTCCGTCCCCGGAATGTCAGATGATGTGGTTGATGGGTTATGGCGTGGACGGGACCGCTGAGGGCGTGTTCCGGTTTGCTGCTCCCATTGGTTGATAGCCGAGGGGGTGGGAGCATTGCCACTCGCTTTCCTTCGATTGGGCATATCGTTACCCTGTGTAGGCGGTCGATAGTCACGCATGGATGGCGGGACCACTCCAGGAGCAGTCGGAGTGTTCGATATTGATTTGCTCGCGAGGTACCCCATGAAGCTGTTATACATCTCCCCCATCTCCTTGCTCGAAGGACTCCCAGACCCTGATCTTCTGTTGCTCCCATTCTGAGATGTGGATGTGGTAGGAAGTGAAGCATAGGAGGAATGTAATGGCGATTGCGAATGAGGAGGCATTTGTGATTTTCGAATCGAGTCGTGTTTGAGGTACTCGATGAGAGACGGATGGACGTCAGGCATCGAGGAAAGGTCGAAGGGAGGGACAGAGGAAGAGAAAGTTGCGGCACTATCTGGAGGTGAGTTGTTCTCCGGGGAGGAAAGAGGGGTGGCAGGTCCTGTGGACCTCTGTCTCGTTTTTCTAGTAAGAACACGTGTCTGTCCTCCAAAGATGGCGAGCTCATCCTCCGCGTCATTGAGTGACTGAGCGGAGAAGATGTTGGACATCTGCGAATCTATTGCCATGTTGCTGCTTCCGCTGTTGTTGATTTGCGCCGGTAGGGTCAATGAGCAAGACTGATTGTACGACCGAACTGCTTTCTCTTTCAGCTTTCGAAGGACTCCCTATCATACCAGTTAGCCGAATCCGTCAGCATATACCTTTTGAATCGGGTAAAACCGAGGGACCCACCAGAGCCACCTTGGCGCGGTATGACTGTTTTGCCGTTTTGTCGAACAAGTCAAGGGCTACATCAAGATCCAAGAGAGCACTCGCTGCGACAGTTGAATTGGGTGACCTAGTGACCACTGTGCCAACTATCACCTAAGAGGCCAATCATGAGTATTTAACGCTTAGCGAGCGAGAACCCATCAATGCTTACTGCAGCTGAAAAAGTATGATACATCAGAAACCATACTCTCATTGCCAGTGCAGCACATCGTTCGAATTGATGCGCAGCTGCCCGAATAATGACTGATGCACATCTATAAGCCGTCAAAAAGGAAGGAGCAAATTGACTGAGTAGAGGATTTGCAGGATAATCGAGCACTGCTTGAGCAAAGAAACTTCGATGCAGGTACAACATCGCTTAATATAGTCAGTCATATCAATTCGCCGTTGATCACCGATATGTTGCACTCACTGACAGTTCGATGCTGACTGGCGTAGAAGCCTCTCAAGCTCAGTGAGCTAGAGTAAAACTCCTCTTCACCTTCCTCGCGTGTCACGTATGGCTTGAAAGAAGCCGGAAAAGATATCTCTCGAACTTTGCGATCGAGATCCAGAACTGTTTTATAGCTGGGCGCCTTCGCAATAAGAGTTGCCTCCGCTACGGCATTGAAGATATCTTTAGCAAAAATATGCTTCATTCTCCAAACTATGCATGTATTAATTCATGCTTCAGGATAGATGCAAACACTCACATCCATTCTGATTAGAACCTGTGTTGTCAAGGGTGGCTTCTTCATCAAGAGGGAACTCACAATCCACGTAGGAGAGGTGGATAGCCGGAGGTCGGCCTAAGGCTAGACTCTAATCGAAGTGAGATAAAGTAGGTAGGACCCAATTCAAATGCTTACATGAGACACATCCGCAGCGAATGTTTCCCAAAACAAGTTCCGGCGTTTCTGAACCGTTGTTGCGTCCATTCTCCATCGAGCACTGTCGCGATCTATTGGGTCGGAGGCGTTTGACATGGATTTCGAATTTGTAAGCAGTCTCAACTTACGAAGTCCGATCTATTACAAGCGTTGTCAGAAAACACGGTTGGTACCACGAGGTGGCTAAGAACTCACGCTTTGTGCTAATTTCGCTGCAAAGCTCATGATACACCACTGGTGAGCAATCACAACCAGTTGTAAGTGAAGGAGCTAGAGAGAACAAATCTGGCGTACCGCACTGTCCCTTGAGTATTTTCTCCCAGCCAGACTATGGTAAGTTGCCATCAATCCCATAGCTTGGACAGTGCTCATGGAAGGCGACTCGTAAACGGCTTGAAGAGAGAGTGCGGCCCGACCCAAATCGTAGAAATGCTCGGCTTCTGCGTTGTAAGGTGGAAGGTTGAGATCAAGGAGAGCCCCAAGAGCAAGGGTGAAGAAGAATGTTGCAAGCTCATGGGGTCGTGCACCATCTGTAGCGTTTTGTTCCTCACTGTCATGATCAGATTTCGGATGTTCGCTAGATAGGGATGGTGAACTGGTCGTAGCATAAATCCTAGGAAGAATCATGTTGAAGAGTTCCTCCCTTTTAAGTGGCCGATAAAAATAGGACGCATGACTGCAGTAGGACTCGCAAAGTGAGAAAGCCTGCTCCCTGGGCGGTAAGTGTAATTCCAGAGTCGTCAGAGCCGTTAAGTTGGGCATATTGATTCTGGTGAATGGGAAGAGATTGGATAAATTCTCCAGATCAGGTGCCAAAGGGAACCCAATGTCTTCCGCCTCTTCACTTAGAGTGGTGCTTTCGCCTACCGAAGCCTCCGAAGCCTCCGACGCCTATGAATAGGTGAGCGTTCAGCATCCATGGCGCACAACAAACACATACCATCATTAACGTCTAAGCCGATATCTCAGTGTTACGTGAATGTCGCAGGACAGATCATTACGCACCTCAGAGCCTGCGGACCGTCCAAAGTATCTCGATTCTCCCGACTCCTCCAGAGTCAGGGTCCCCAAAGCGTCAATTGACGCTTGCGTATTGTCATCCTCATCACTACCTTCAGGGGACTTCGGGTTGATGGCTTCGGCACCGAATTTAATCTTGAGGAGGTCGTCTTTCAACAAAGGGTGGGGTTGGTCCGATACCGTCGCTTGGAGAATGGCCAATGCATCTTCCAACTGACGTATGCGATTGCTCATATCGGATATCTTCCTATGTAGCTGATCCGTATCCGCCAGAATGAATCTATGGAGACAATCTCATCAGAATAATGGAAACGTTTGAGCCGCTCCAGTGCACACCTCGTACCCTGGCCAGCAGACAAGATTCCTGAACAACGACAATGAGCCGGCGTGGTCCTTCGAGTCACGAACACTGACCACAAGGACATATGCTATCGCACCCTCTCCTGACGCACGAGCTACAAGGTACCTTTTTATCACATTTGAGCTTCAGTCGACGACACTCCGCACATGAGAGCTCCCCTAAGAATCCCTTAGTGACCTCAACCCATTCCCGTGCATCTTGCAACTTACCCCGGATCCGTTTCATCTCAATCTCCTTCAACTCCTCCTCTGTAATCTTCCTCTGACTCCGCCTTGTTGGAATGATACGGGTTGTGTCGATGGGCATGGCTTGGTGACCATAGGATTCAAAGTAGAGATGAATTGCACATCACTTTTCTCACCTATATATAAGGAACCTAGGATTCGCCGATCCGAGTTTCGTATCCTATGAGAAACAGGACGTCAAACTAGGCATCAGCGGCGAATGCGGCCTATTTCCAAATAAGTCGAAGGGAGCCGCGAGAGGGAATGTACACATATTTTCGCCGGCGTATCGGATATTGTAAACAACGGGGGGATGTCCTATTATTAGAAAGACACAGGAAGGCTTTGATGAGAATTTTTGTGAAGAGTAGAGTGAGTGGATGAATTCATACCTCGGGGCCTCGAAATCAATATCCTGAGCATAACTGGTACAGACATGGGTATTCACGCAAATGCGGGTGATCTCGTTGATGGATTTGACTTAAGTGGATCCAGTGTTTCCCCAGGTCGGCTGTGAGCGGGACTAAATCTCTATTCAAGTTTTCAATAATTTACATAGTCCCACATGTATTATTTGTCTAACAACAGGCCCCGAGTAGGCCCGTCTTCAACATCCTCCACCAAATGAATGGCGGATCATCTGCTAATCATCAGAATACCATCTGGCAGAGTTAAGCGACGCCATACACCCTGGAGATACGTCAACCACCAGTGTTATTAGACGTCTGACAACTCACCCCTTCACATGATACCTTTCCTCCTCTTTTGCCTTCCTTTCGCGTTCCATTCCGGTACCTGGAGATCACTCATAATGAGCGTCATGCACAGCCTGATACCAGCGCTTACTTTGGAGCCTTTCTGATTCATCTGCTTCATCGCAGTAACTCGCTGAGAGGTATGAGTGCAAAGATTATAAAGACTGGGATGCATGTACCAAACGCTTCTTGGACGTCGTAGCTTCTGTAATTGGCGCATTCTCTCCGGTCCGTTTGAGCGAAACGGTCTCGGCGTAGTCGTCATCTTCAGAGCCTTGATTAGATAGTTGGACGAAAGATATAGCGGTCCCTTTGGCTTTTGATGGTAGGGGTGACTGAGGCGGGGTGGACATTTGTGAAGAAAACGTAAAGAGACCATCCACGTCATGGGATAAACTGGTTCCGCTGGGCTATTCGCACGTTAGGACGGTGATAGTGTACTCAAGGAAGTCACCTCACCAGTGCCGCCGGCGCTCCCATGACTGCTTGTGGTGCAAAGTTGGTTGCGTCCTGGTTGTCCATCCGATCATGACTCAGAACGGGTAATCTGTCGATGGTGGCTCTTACCAAAGGGTCCGTTGCTCCCAGGTTCACAGCTGGAGAAACTTTCAAGTTGAGGATCGTGGACAGGTCCTGTGCAACATCAGTTGGTTGGAATGCATGCGCCAGCGAAGATTCCAATTCGGTGATTCGTTCTTGTAGGGCAGATATCATAATATCTCTCTGGGAACCACCAAAGGGGTTAGCGAACGACGGGTGAATGACGCAGGTCGGAAGAAAACTGACTCGCTTAATCTCATTGTCCTTCACAACTGCTGCCTGTTCATGCAAGTCCTGCGCTTTCTGGATCAACATCGAGACGAAATCCTTCTCAACGTCAGACTCGCAACAGAATGAACGTTAGGCTGCTATAGGGAACGCAAGACGGCAATGACAGCTTACTAGGTTTCCGACCCTGTACCGTTCTAGAAGAGTCCTCTGTCTTTCCGCAATCCCCTCCTTTTCCTTCGTCAGCGCAGCAACCTGGTCAGTAAGCTCCGAAATCCTGTCCTGCTGGAGAGCGCGAGACCTATCCGCCTCCTCACGTTTTGAGGCATTTAGCTGATCGATAACGTCCTCGATCCTTCCCATCAACTCTTCCTGCCGCTCCTTCGCCTTCACCATCTCTCGCTCAGCAACCGTGATGTATTCGACCTTTTCGTTGCAGAGTTTCTGTACCTCTGCTTGTTGTGCCGCAACTTGACCTCGGAAGTCATTCATCTGTAGGGTCAACTTATCTTCTTGAGCCTCCGCCTCTTGCCGTAGCCTATCCAACATAGATGACAGCGACGACTTTTGCTCTTGGAGTATAGCAATCTCGACGCGAAGTGCGCCGATTGTAGCTTCATTATTGGTCTGTACGCCCTCGATTAGCGGTGCTTAGAGAAGATCATGTACTAACTGACATGCGCGCTCAGTAGCCGCTCCTGCATATTTCCAAGTTCCTCTTTGGTGAGTCGTAGCGTGCCAGCTTGTGCGTCGTATCGCTCTTGGGCGCTCTATGCAGTATGACAGAAGACATCACGAGCTGCGAGAGGGCATGAAGCTTGGCCACACACCGCCACCTTAGAATTCAGCTGACGCAGCCTGCAATCAACTTTAGAAATAGCTTAAACAAGGGGAACCACGGCCCACATTTCTTCCCGGACCTCAACCTCCCTCGTCAAATGAAGAATTCGAGCTTCGTGTATGTCGACCTTCCCAACAGCCATAGCTTCCCTGATGCTCATTTCCTTCAACTCTTGTTGCAGGCGAGCAGATATGGCCTGTTCTTGAGCTATTCTATCGATTGTTTAGCAGCCGGATGAGGCGTGTTAGAATAGAAAGAGATACGCTGTACGGAGCTGTTCTCGTAGACTTTCGCTGGATTCGTGCTTGACCTGTAGGGCCGTGATTTCTTGATCCCGCTTATGAATGGCTTCTTGAAGCCCTGACAGTTTATTTTCGTATCTAGCATGGGTGATTAGCCAAGGGATAACACAATGATGGGGTAAGGGAGTCGCCTTGTTTGAAGATCCTTCTCTCGGATTAGGGAAGACTCTCGAGCGGCCGAGAGATTTGATTCCAATCTGACCAGGTATGAATGTGATGAACTCAGTAGCGGACGGCTCAACCAACTCTTTGTAAGTGGCTTTCAGATTAGACAGCCTTCGACAAAGTCAGTCCTTCTACGTCACGACGCCGATAATACGCACTCACTCGGAGGCTACTTCACGCCTCGAATCCGTTGCGTCTTGTATTTGAGTCCGAATCACGCACAACTCCTTCTCCGCAGAAACTAATGCGTCTTGGGATTCTTCCATTTGACTTTGCAGCCTAATGATCAGTGTCACCCTAAGACTAGACAAGAGGCGAGATGGTTAAAGAACTTAGTTCGGAAAGCTGTTTCTTCAGCCAATCTCCGCGTCAGGTCCATGTTCTCAGTCTGGAGTTGTAGCTTCCTGGATACGGAAAGTTATGAGTTAGGTAACTCTCCGGAAGGGAAAATGAACGCACTCTTGTTGCAGGGGCCTGAGAACCATAAGCTCTGTTTCTTGTTTCTTGCATTGATTCGTGACCTGGTCCATCCTACCGGCACACATATTCAGTTGGATTGCAGTTGGGCAGACGGGACACGCTACTTGGCCTCCAGTTCAGCCGAACGCGCGAGTGATGTCACACTTTCTCCCTCATAGGCGCGTAGTTTCTCTAGCAATTCAGCGACCTTTTTGTCTATTCAACTCGGATTAGCAAAGATCAGTTCGTGTGAGGAGTGGGGGGTGATAGTACACACACCTGAGGATGCGAGTAAATTATGTAACTGTGTATTCCGAGACACGCTCTCCAATGTGCGATCCCATACTTTGCGTTTCTCATCCTCGAGTTCGCGGAGCTTGCCCATTGCCTCGGCAAGTTGGGCTGAGGTATGATAAAGTTTATCACGCAGGAGGTCATTAACGCGGCGCGCTAGATTTTGGAATTCAGCAAAGCAAATGAAACGCTGTAATCCCTCGCATACAGTCAGCCAGTTCGTCCTTGAGCTCTGCCAACACTGTTTTCGCGTTGGAAAGCAGCTCTTGATTACCGCCACCATCAGTGAACGAAGACACTTCTAACCAGAAATTATAAGGACCATATCGTGATCTGCGAACAAAAGAACGTACTGGCACCGGCTTCAGAAGAGAGTTTCTTTATTTCTTTCGCATCCTTCGAGGTTTCATCTACTAGGCAGCGATATGCGTCCTGCGACTGACCTAGGTCACGCAAACCCTTTTCAAGGTCTCCATATCTACGGTTAACGAGGTCAGACTAGCACAGTAACGGCAGCTAAAATCAAATAAATAAAAAAAGTTTACGAACACAGTCACAAGCTCTTGAATCCGCCTGTTCGCCTCCGAGATCTTTGTAGCCATAGTTTCGCCCTTCGCAACTTCCAAACTATATGCGCTCTTAACGTCCTCCATCTCAAGTGCCATGCCCTCCAGCCTCCGCAAGAGCTGCGAATTCTCCTCTGTTTTCACCTTAACGACCTCACCTGTCTTGACCAGCTCCTGTGCCTTTGCACTCAGCGCCGCCTCGGCATGTTCCACCTGGCACTGCAACACGTTAACCTTAGACGTTGCTTCGCCCATCTTCGCTTTCATCGTCTCGAGCTCCCGAGTCATATGAGCGCGCTCATGCTCCATACTGTTCCGAGAATTCTTGAGAGAAATGACCTGATAGTGCAGGTTCTGGGTTTGTCTGGTCTGATAAACATCGTATGGTGTTAGTAAATGCGCCTCATATCCAACCAGGACAGTGATACACCTGATCAGCAAGGGTCTTGTAAACGTCCTTCAGCTCCTCAAGTACATTTTCCTCTAAAAAGGATTGCTTGAGAGCGTTCGTCTTTACCTGAGGATCCGTCGCTGAAGTAGATTCGTTATTAATCCATTGCTCTTGGATGGGACTCGAAGACAGTTGCCGCGGAGTCACTATCCACGGGATCAGCTTCATCATAAGCAGACATGCACAAAGGCAGACTTGGTCGTTGAAAATTATGAGAACGAAACTGTGGCATGGGTATTGGACCCGACTTTGGCGTGTTGAGAAGTTTGACATAAGGAGACAATGTGGTGACTGTATCAAGACTGGGGGGTTGAAATAGACGTGGACGTTTTTGCGGGGTTTGCGACTTCAGTTCAAATGGGCGTCGTTCCTTTCCAAAGGCTCCATCGACCAGCTTCCCGCCTCGTTCGGCGCGATTAGGGCTTGCAGAAACCGCCTGTGACTCGCGGACTATTCTGGTAAACGGATTGGAAAACGTTGGTATTGCAGAGACTACGTTCAGGGAGGCACGATGCTGAGCATAGGCTGAAGACGGTTCATTGTTGTCGTTCATAGTCAAGACACAACGATGGACAAATAAAGATCCGAGGTGTATAGGCGCGAACGGTCACATGATACCTATCACGAGTTTTGAACTCGATGTTGTTGAACTCTCTATTTCTATACCGCTACAAGCATGCCTACTGCTAAGACGCGGTGAGTGTGTATTGAACTATCAGATTATCTACGCCCCTCGGCAGGGTGGTATCTACTTATGGCGGAGGAGGGTTCTGAGGAAATGTGTGTAGGAGTCTGGTAGTGGGGTTATTCATGCAGGAAAAAAATGTAGAGGTGACGTAGGGCGCTATCGAGCGCTGCGATGACACCAAAGCAATAAAAGAAGTATAAGACGCAGTGAGCAGGAGCTGAAACTAAACTAAATAATATCCTTCTGCAAGGTAGTATCTACAAGAGGAAGATTCCGATCTGAAGTGTGGAGGTTGATAAAGGCGCTATTTGCATGGTTACGATGCGCAAAAATGGCACTGCAGTACGCGAGTCCCAGCTCCTGAACTGAAGCTCTTTATCGGGACATATTCCTCACATGGAAGTGCAGTCCATCTCGCGCTTATTTTCTTACATCAAGTGGAAATCGCCAGCCCCACGCATATCCTCATTCGATACGATTCAGAATATCCTGTCGACCTTACCTCTCACATTCTAATCAGAAAAATAACTACAAATATATCACCAACATCATCTATTCCTTCCTCAATACATCCAATATACACTCCAAAGCAAAAGGCTTCATTACTTCCCAGGATGTCAGCCATCCCAACAAACCCACTAGGCAAACGTTTAGCAACCACAGACCGACGCCGATCCAAAACAAGCGCGAATTGGCCCCCAATAGAAGCTGTTCTTTTTCCACCCAACCATCCACATCGAATAATAGTGATGATGCAGGAACGCCAAAACTTTCGCCTATAATCGCACCACTGGAAAATGCTTTCGCAATTGATGTTGTGACCCCGTTGAGGTTATCTGCGATCTCCTTGGTGGATAATGGCGCGAATCGGTGATCACTGAAGTCAGTGAGGGTTGCAAACTCGGTGTCCGGCAAGAAAGCCTGGATAGACGGAAGGGTGAAATAGACCTCTCTGTCGACATCAGGAGAAAAGAATGCCGTGACGAGTTCTTGGACAATCCTGCGCAGGAACTCGGAGGAATTGTCAATATTTCCTATAGGTGGGCCTTGACTGCGAGTGATGGCAAATGAACCATTGGGGTATAGCCGAACTTCACCCCCTGAGTGCTCTACATGCGGATCACATACGAGCAGGGCGGCAGCAGGCGCATTCAGGCCCCAGGACTCTAGGGAGATCTCGAAGCTGAGACCACTAGTATTGAATGCTGGGAGGCCGTCCAAATTGAGTCGCGGTCCTTTGCCTGGGGGAGTAATTGAAGAACTCTGAGAGTTCTCACCGCTCAGTAGAAAAGCAACCCTCGAGTCGTTTGTACCATAGGAAGTGGGGATGAAAGGTAGGACAGCTATATAGCACAATATCAGTTAATTTGGGCTATAACGACGCAAAGAATCGCACCGGAGCCTTCAATAACACGATCCTCGACACCCCGAGGACTCAGAGGCTGAGGTGAGAGTGTCACTGTTCCGTTCTCCTGGTTCAAGAAATCCTGATCCTCCCATGTGCACTGGAAATCGAAGTGGACGACATCTGTGGGGTATCGGAGT
The DNA here is from genome assembly GCA_018524725.1 of Podaxis mareebaensis. Taxonomy (NCBI): domain Eukaryota; kingdom Fungi; phylum Basidiomycota; class Agaricomycetes; order Agaricales; family Agaricaceae; genus Podaxis; species Podaxis mareebaensis. The sequence continues at coordinate 70,428 of JAEUWP010000480.1, forward strand.
GTTCCTTCGAGACCCCTGGCCAAAGAGCTTGGCCACCCAATCATCCAACCTCTGGGAGGCTCCAACCCAAACGCTAAAACCTTCTGTTGCTCCAGCCGCCCAATCATTCCCGCTCTGTAGAGCCACGTATAGAACCAGACAGATTGGACATCATTGTCGACTTCTCTCGCCCGTGCTACCCGAACCCTAGCTTTCTCTTCGTGTAGGGACATAACAGGACTAAGCGAGCCAGGAACGACGGTGCGTATAGCTACGCACACCAGCCCAATCACGAATGCAACACGAAACCGGTTCGAGGCCCGTGACGTCCATGTATACTTGAGCTGATCCAATGCCCCAGCAGTGACAATAGACACCACATCTGTCTGCCCAGGGATCAGAGCGTTCGTCTGCGTTACCTGGAAATACCATTCGCTGCTGAAGCAATGGCTGACAATGTCGGCGAGCGGGAGTGTAGCGATCAGCTGCCACGCAATGGAGATGACCGTGAAGGCGGCTTTGGCGTTGGAGAGGGACAGTGGAACGTTAAGTGGCAAAGGCTTCCGGAGACACACCACGCATAACAAGGCAAATCCTGCCTCCAAGACGATGGAGACAGTAACACGAACCAGGAAGCCCGCCTTCGTCAGACGCGGCGTTGGTGTAGGGCCGACTTGTTGAATGTTGAGGTATGGATAATCCATAGAAGGCTGAATGGAGGTTTGACTGGTGCGCAGGTCGAAGCGGTGGCTTATAGGCTCGGCTTAGTCCCCAACAACGCAACAAGGGACTATGCGTCACTATGCGTCCATCAAAACATAAGAAGCTTTGAATACGGCATCAAGATAGTAACCATCCCCAACCCCCGAAACCCGAACTTTTTTGAGTTTAAGCGCCTAAGTGAGTTATATAATCACCGACGTCCTTTGGGAGGTCAATAGCGAGAGAGGATACATCAAACTGACAGTTTATGTATTGAATGGAAAGTTGGAAGAGGTGTCTGAGTTGAACAAGGCAAGATATGAGGCGAATGTAGATGAAGTTATGTCCAACTCGGTTCATCGGTCCATTTCTGTTTTTTAGGCGTCCACCGGATATCGTTGTCGCGCTTCAACAACTATGTATACTTACTTACAAGAATTAACTCATTTGCCCTTCGGCCAATGCCTCAGTTAACGACAACGATGAGATTTAAATAGACAACCATTTGAAACACTGTCGCTCACCAGTACCACGATTGCCCCGTCGCTTCCTTGGGAATTCCCTGCCTCTGTGGTCATCTGCTTCTCTTCTGAGACAAATATCCACGATCCCTGCTTTGTTGCGACGGACACCTCCACAGAAAATGCAGAAAATGCAACAATTGGTTCACTCCCACTATATACGCCTTATCCCCCCCCTTTCACACGCTCACCCTGTCCCTGCCTTTGAAAACCCACGATGCTCTCTCACCCTTCATTCCTTCCTCTCGTGGTGTTTGAGTGTAACAACGTTACATCGGATGGTTTCGACGGCTATGATCAAAATGAGATCATATGCACTCCATTTTTGGTCTCCAGCTATTTCAATCTAAACCTTTACTTACCACAGGCATTTCACAAGCAAACACCATGATGCGGCAGTTCCTCAGTCACTTCAAACACCCAAAATCACATAGCACTCAACCACAGCACACATGTCCATCTCTTCCATCATCCTTCTATCAAGAGCAGGACATCTTCCGGTTCAGAAGGCAACGCGGCGTGAATCTTGGTTAGTCTCACCTCGACTTCTGCTCGTATAGGGTCCAAAGCAGTTTCGTGAACCTCTTTTCCAATTGCACATCCCATGATAGATCTAGATCTGAACATTTGACCAGGCTCGTGGTTTGTTCTCGAACGGTGGATTGCCGACACACCCTTCCGAAAAGCCGCCCAGCCCGCGCAGAGCGACTTGGACGTTGCTCGTGGAAAAGACGCAAAGGCAATTCTGGAAGAGCACTGGAATACTTGGATCACCGAAGCTGATTGGGCCTGGTTGAAGCAATGTGGCTTCAATGCAGTCAGGATTCCAGTGAGTCTGCGCAAGACTTCCTGTTGCGGCAAGCGGTGAAGGTGCCTACAGATTGGGTATTACCATTTGGCCGGTCTGGATCCCTCACTCTTAGAGGGGACCGACTTTCAAGGCCTAGCTGATGTGTTCGTGAGCGCATGGTCAAAAATCCAGGAGGCGTTCGAGCTCGCTTATAAACACCGGATTGGTGTTCTTATCGGTGCGATTATCAACCTGTCTCAAAACCTTTAAGGCTTCCTCACACCTCGCTAGACCTCCACGCAGCACCCGGAAAACAAAACGCCGACTCCCACTCTGGTACATGCAACCCCCCCACCTTTTTCTCTTCAAAACGCACCCTCAATCACACCACACACATCCTCGCAACTCTCCTTGCGCACCTCAACCTATTCCTGCGTAATCACGATCCTCCTCTTCCCAACTTAATCGGCATCGAAGTTCTCAACGAACCACACCCACCCTCTGACGTAGCCCTTCAAACATGGTACGCCACCACGATCCACCAGCTCCGCTCCATCGACTCCACGATTCCACTGTATCTCGGCGAATGTTGGCGCTTGGACTCGTACACAGACTGGCTCGTCTCTAAACACCCTGGCTCACCAAGTCTTACAGTCCTCGATCATCACCTCTACAGATGCTTCACCTCTTCAGATATTCACGCACCCGCCTCCGCACACATCACAGCCCTCGGCTCGAATTCACCCACCGCTCAACACTTTTCTTCCATTTCTGACAAGCTAGGCCACGTTCCTGGAGGTTCTGGCTTGATCATTGGTGAATGGTCAGGTGCTTTGAATCCCGGATCTCTCACCTCGAGTAACACAGGGGGTTGGGAAGAGACGAAGAGATACATTGAGGCTCAGCTGTCGTTGTACGACAAGACATGCGCCGGATCATTCTTCTGGACTTTCAAAAAGCAACACCCAGGTGATCGCGGCTGGAGCTTGCGCGATGCTGTGGGTGCTGGTACGTTCCCGGACCGTATCGGCTTAAGGTTGCCTAGGTCAAGTGAGGTGGATGTTGACTTCGAGGAAGTTGCGAAGGCCAAGGCCAGTGCCAGGGAAATTGCGTCAGGTGAGAGGTTATTTTCCTTAACACTCAGCACAAGCTCATGGTTTCGTAGAGAGCCATAGGAAATGGTGGTCTCAGCATCCAGGCCATTATGAACATTGGCGATTCGACGCTGGTTATGATTCCGGCTGGGACAGCGCGTTCCATTTCTTCATGTTCGACTTGGATGGACGTTATTCTCTCACTGAATTAGGATTCACTCGTGCTTGGGCTTGGCGTCAGACGGACGACCATGGTCGGAACTATTGGGAATTCGAACATGGTTTCTTGCAAGCTGTCGACGGAGCTCAGGAGTTTCTCAAGGCCCGTTACGGCTTCAGCTAAGGAAAACAACATTTCTCAAGATCCTCTTATTGTATTCCGGAACTTCTAACGAGGAAGACAATTAACCATTCCCGTAAATCAGAAATGTCGTAAAGCTATGATATGTACAATATTAAACATCAAGTGTCCCCGATGTACCTTTGAGCGTACTGTACGTTAAATCGTAAATTGAGGGGGAGGGTATTGGTCATCACCAAAAAGCGAGAAACTGATAAAACGTAGCGGAGAAAGAAACATAACCACGTGAAAGAACCCCAGACAGTCTTCATGATGGCGACATAAACCGAGAATCAAAGAGGCGTTGAACGAACGACAACACGAACCAGTCGTGATACATCCTTCGTTCCTTCGCCATCAGGCAACTCCCAAAGAGAGTTCACCTTGTCGCCTCTCACTGAACACGGAGACCCCTCAACGCCTTCACAACATCCTCCATATCCTTAACATTCCATTCCCCACTCCAATCCCTCTCCTTCCTCTTCCCGTAATCAACCAGATTTGCCGTGCTTGCCGAGGCGGCCGCCGCAAGGGCCTCCTTGCGACGTGCAGCAGTAACCCTTTCAGGTTCGTCAAGTGAACGTGAGTGCCCGCGGCCGGTCTCCCGAGCACTCTGGTCCTGGTCAACGACAACGTTCCGGTGTTGACCAATAGGAATATGGGTGAGGGTCAAACTGCGCGGACGATGTTTACGCCTGGTGGTGGTGGCGTCGGTCGTAACGGTCGTCGTGGCACCGGTTGTAGTAATAGTGGTTGTCGTGATGGTGATAACCGGAGTAGGAGGGAACTGCTTTGATGGAGAAGGACCAGTGTTAACAGTAGCTTTATTCGCGCTGTTGAGGCCAGACTTCTTCTCCGTGCTCAGGACGGGAACCGGGGGAATATCGTTCAAGGGCTCCGATTCTAATGGGGATGTAGACGCCGTTGGGCGGTGTATGGGCGTCACGGATCGTTTCCTCCTACTCATAGTCGGAGCAGCGGGCGCAGCGGCATTAGTAACCGTAGAGTTCCCGAGAAGTGAGGTTGATCGGGGCGGAGGGCCAAAGACCAACTCCGGTGGGATATTCTCGCCTAAAGTCCGAGTCAATTTGGCCATCTTACGACGGCGATCGCTCTCGGACAGCTCATTTCGAGCCTTGGGATTTACTGTGGTCTTGGCTGGGACGGTAAAAGTAGGCGAGAGCGGTGAAAGTGGTGAGATCTTCTGCGGGGTAGGAGGAGGGGAGACAATTGGCGGTGGAATAGGGACGGCCCGAAGGCGGTAAAGAAGAGGTTGGGAAAGTTGCTGCGGCGCAGTAGCGCTGTGTTGTTGCGATGACTTTGACTTTTTGTGTCCAGCCATCGGTGACACAGCTTTCTTAGCAGCAGCTGGGGGTAATTCAATAGCAATGGGTGTTGAAACATTTTTGTGATGCTGTTTCAATGGCACCTCAGTTGGCGATGGAACCCAGACAAAGCCCTCGGCATCCGATGAGGAGACGCTGGTCGTAGAGGAGGATGCAGAATGATTGTAGAACACTTTTCCTTCCCGTCGGAAAGCACGGGTGCCTGGTGTCAGTGGGGGAAGAGCTGACCCAGGTTCTAGAACACGAGGCGTCGCCCCTAGGAGGGCACCGAGCTTTTGTGTGGATTTGAGAAGCCTCTTGCGTTGGACGGGATCGAGGGTGTTGGTGGTCGGAGGGGGCACGGGGTAAACAGCAGCCATGGGTCGTAATGCAATTGCAAGTGAAGTGTATTCAAATGGATGATAGAGCGTCCCGAGCACTCTTAAAAGGCAGGCAGTAAAAAGAAAGGAATGAAAAGGAGGAAGGAGAGAGAAATGGAAATGGTGGAGTGGGTGAGGACACAACGTGCTAATGAGTTACATGAGTGGTTATTATATTTGCGAACAATAGGATCCAGACAAAGGGTCGCATTCGCCGTTAGGGGAACAATTGCAGATGCCAGATCTGGCCATTGAGCACCTCGGAATACGTAATGCTCCCATCTCCAGCACAATAGCCCGTCACTGTCACATCACCGTTGCCAAGTGCCTCTCGCGTCACGGCACTGCCACTCTTCCCGCGTCGTTCTGCAGAGGCGGGTCTCGCATCAATTATCCATCCTTTAATTTTTTTGAATCCATGAGGTGGTCCACATACCTATTGCTCAAATATAACTCAATTGAACATATTCGCCGACCTAACCATCTCTGACGCGATCTCCTGCTGACAGCCCCGACAAACAATCGTTCCGACAAGATGTCAGTCGCAACTGCCCCAAACTCTCCAACTGCATATATGTCTATGTGTATCACATTTGTGAACTTAATGTAGACGTTTTTGGAAGTATTCCATACCAAGACGCAAAGCAGTATATTAATCCATAGCTCAAAACCCGAGACGTAAATCATTACCTCTCGACCCGTGCTCGTTGCTCTGGTCGCTACTCCACTTACTCAATTGTCCAATATTATGCGACTCCGGAGGTGATAAGCGTTCTGAAGCGGTTAATTGTGAAACAGAAAGGCCAGAACAAGGGAGACGCTGAGTCTTGTTTGACGCCCCTACCCACGCTTCTCCCATTCCCCCACAATCCCTTTCTCAGCACCATTAGGAACGCACCGCAGTAGAATCTCTTCGGGCTTCGACGGGAAGTTGACAAGGCATATGTTCCGACGGCTGCGCGTTTCCGCATCACTCCTAATCCTGGAATATTCCATATCTTACATCAACTCAATCGCTCCTCCGAAAAATGTCCGGAGGATGGATCTATCCTGCTGTCTTTGGAACTGCATTGATGACTTTGTCCTCGCTTAATGTGATAGGCATGTCCATCCGGTCCTCTTGGCTGGTTCTCCTTTTACTAACCATCCACCCAACCTATTACGTTCGTTGATATTTGCTTGAGAGTCTGCGGGGATTGTTATCATTCTTCCTTGATCAAACCCCCTGAATTCATAGTGCTTGATAACCCAACTGCACCCCAAGATCACTCCCACATGTAGGCTCAAGATCGAGTCAGAATGGCCTATGACTCATAGAACTGTCCTCGAGATACACTTAAGACCCTCGGTTGCAGAGTCCCATGCAACCATCTGGAGCCCAGTCTTCCCATCTACTTATATCACGTAGGTCCGACCAGCCGTTTCCCGAACAGGCAGTAGGGGCTCGTGACGATCGTTCACCTGTCTCTATACCATTATTCATACACTATGGAAAACGTCGACCCAGCCGATTTGTACAAGCAGGGGCCACCAACGTTTGGCCATGAGCTCTTGAAGTACTTCCCGTTAGATCCGGAGTATATAAATCTCAATCATGGTGTGTTTTCTCTGATATCCCGATGACGACTTCGGTTACGCATTTGCACCCTAGGATCGTTTGGTTCTTCGCCATATGTCGTGCATAAAGTTGGAAACGACCTCACTCTCAAGCTTGAAGCCAACCCGGACAAGTTTCTGAGGCTCGACTACCTTTCCTATCTGACTGATGTTCGTGAAAGACTCGCCAAGCTCGTCAATGCTCACCGTGACGAGATCGTGCTCGTCCCAAATGCCTCTGTTGGTGTTAACACTGTCCTGAGAAACTTCGAATGGGAAAAAGAGGATATCATTATCTGTTGTACGCCTCGATTTTTGTTAATCACTCCAGAACTGAGCCAACTTTCCACCCAGTCAACACCTCATACCATTCCGTCTACAAGACAGCTTATAACATCGGAGATATTCTACCACATCCCACCATTTCCGAGATTCAACTCAATTTCCCAACAACACCGCAACAAATCATCGAACAATTCCGTGATCACCTCAAATCTCTCCCCAAACCTGAGGGCAAGAGGCGCGTCGCCGTCATCGATAGCATCATTTCGAACCCTGGCGCACACATGCCGTGGCAAGAACTCGTCAAGATCTGTAAAGAAGAAGGCGTTTGGAGTGTCATTGATGCTGCACATTCGATCGGTCAAGAACAGAAGATCAACCTAACAGAAGCCGCACCTGATTTCTGGGTCTCCGTGCGTTGCACAATTGCTGAGCCACGTGTGATAGATAATTTAGGGTTGTTGCAGAATTGCCACAAGTGGTTACATGCCAAACGATCCGTTGCGATGTTCTATATTCCTGAACGGTATTTATCATGCCGTACGTCATGGTATGTCTGGATCACTTACTGTTTGATCTCTGTTCCCAGCAATCGCAACGTCATCAAGACCTCCCTCCCGACGTCCCATGCGTACAAGCCTCTTGAGAAGCGTACTTTGAAAGACTTCATCGCTCAATGGGAGTGTGAGTTTATCTCCATGATTAACCTTGTCTCTGTTTAAAACTAAACATGGGATGTTATGCTCAGGGAATGGTACTGTGGACTGGATCCCATTCCTTATTGTCGGCGCAGGTGGGTCTATATTCATCAACCAGTATCCGATGATTCCTAACATGCGCTCGCTCCAAGCCTTGGACTTCCGCCAATGGATTGGAGGGGAGGCGAAGATTTTTGACTACTGCCATAACCTCGCTCTCGAAGGCGGTAGGCGCATGGCAGAGATCTTCGGCACACAGGTTATGGATCCCAACGGCGAGTTTACCCTGAACATGGTCCGTTCGTCCTTTGTCTCGGTGCTTCTCGAAAACCGAGCGATTCTTACTAGGTCAACGTCGAACTCCCGTTCCCTGGCATTATTCCTTTTTCTCCTGAAATCAACAAGTTATTCATGCATAAATTACTGAACGAGAGAAAGGCGTACTCAGCTCACTTCTACCATAATGGTCGCTGGTGGACTCGCTGCAGTGCGCAGGTGTACAATGAGGTCTGTTCGATTCATTTGGTTGCTGTCACGGCCGCGGCGCTGATTTGATAACAGTTACAAGATTTCGAGAAGTTGGCAAAGATATGGATCGAAGTATGTGAAGAGGTTAAACGGGAGTTGGGATTTGATAAGAAGAATTGAGGACTGAAGCAGCTTATTTGAAGAAGAGCAGATGAATGGTCTCAGCAATTACTTATTTCTTCAATTAGATATCAGACGTATGTACAAAGATTAAGTCTACATATATCATGGTGTGTTGGTATGTTCATAATGTACATGTGGCGGTGAGTCATGGGGTTGCAGCAGGAGAATAAGTTATGCTATGCGGGCTAGGAATGAAGATGCATCGGGGTCAGGACGGGAGGTAGGTGAATAATAATGCTCGGAGGATAAATGTGCTTCGGTTTAAAAATCGACAGCGATATCTGCTTGCCAGACATCGGTGCCGATACTGTAGAGGGCAACGAGGATGATCTTGTCGAATTCGATACCCCCGCTTCCGATTTTCCATTCTGGGTAGGATGTTGAAGAAGTCATTGCTTTCTGCGGGTCTAGTCAACAATCCCGGTAATACCCCACATGGGAAAATTGAACTGACTTCGACGAAACGCCAGAAGTGCATGGCAATGCTTGCTCCAAGTTGTATCCGAGTCATAGAGGAGCTCGCCGGGGTACTAAATGACCAGTTCAAGTGGTCATAGCCCGGCCACTATAGATAGAAATAAATGCTTGCTTCTCAACCACGAAGTGTAACCACATACCGTGATGCGAAGGTTAACTTGTTTGACTCCAGTGTTCGCCAAGACGAGATCGTTGCCTCCAGCAACCATCTGGGCCAATGCATTTGCGCTACGAGCACTGAAATCGACGATCGAGACACCCTGTTGGGAATACCCAATATAATCGAACGAAATTGGTTGAGTAACCAGACCTCCGGCGGCTTTTGCAGCATATTGAGGGACCCGGCGGCGGCGGGGACTGGCAAATTGGGAAGGTGGCGGTGAGAGAGCGCCGGAGAGAGATGAATAATCGGATATTTGGGAGGGGAACACAGGAGTGTGAATAGGGCTGTGGTAGCGAGACATTTTGGTGCTGATAGGCTTTTAGAGTTTTTAGAATCAGAGATCTGATGCTCTGGCGTTGTGCTGAGGCTCGGAGGACGCGAGGGGTAGCTGTTGTGCTTATTCTCCTTGGCCATCCTGGTCTCTGTTAAATAACGAAGTCGGGTTCTGTTGGTTAGGCTCTGGCCTTGACACCACTTCACATAGCAGAGGTACACCCTTACTCGCTGTGGCGGACATCCTTGACGAGGATCACTAGCGCGTCGGGTGATTGTTCGGGAAAGCGCGTCAGTTGAATCACAATCCCGAAATGGTAGTTGATGTGGCTCAGACCTCTTATGAGCCGGTCAATTGCCAAATTGTGAAGTGATCCAAGGTGTGATATCACAGCAATTCAGGGACACCGTGCCTCGAGGTCGAGGCGCGACATGAGCATTCGTAGCGCCTACAAACTCAGGTTATCACGTCGAATGATATCTCATCAATCTGACGCATATGCCAATCTAGGACCTCTTTTGCCACATTCTTTCATCGAAACATCATACCTTTGAGGCTCAGGTACGGTCAGGGTTCAACTGTGAATGCGAAAGAGTATGATTATTATTAATAATCAATGAGCATCTATTATGTCGGGTGCGTTGCGATGATATCGTGTATCGCCATTTCATACGAGTAATGATGTCGGGAGATGGATTCATTCCATAACAGTTGCTTGAATCCCAGTTGATGACGCCTGTGTATTGGCTTTCCCTTGCATCTTCAAATATATGCACCACTCCGATTCCGCCAGTGCGTCAATGTTCCATGGCAACGGCCAGAGTTCAGATGTACGCCACTTTGAATCTTGGCTGTCCCAAGTGTGGTACTTTAATCACTAAAATCACCAGCCGCCAAACCGGTTGCCGGCGGCAAGGTACTCGAGGACCAGTTCAATTTCGGAGTATGTTCGGTAAACAACCGGCAACCAGTCCAATCTCGAGAAACTGGTATATGAAAGACCGGCCCGAATTTCACACAGATTCGATCTTGTATTATCCCCCTCGACTTACATCACATCCTAGTAAATCACAAACTAAATCGTCTCCCGACCTTCACTGGACCCTCAATGTGCGCCCCCGCCACTGCTCACAATACGCGGATAGGTGAAGAAGTCTAAGCACACACGATGTAGATACGAGAGCTCTGTAGGGTGTATAAATCATGGATGAACTGTGCTCGAACTATCAACATCTTCGAGCTTCTTAAGCATCTATCAAGGCAAGCACTGCGCAACCACAAAGCCTCGTACTCTATACTCTAACTGCGATAAAACATGTCTCGATACCACAACCCCATCCATGTCCCTGTCTTCTCCTCCCAGATCTCACCCTATTCCTCCCTCTCTGGTGCTCTTGTACCACCATCCTCCCAATTCAACTCTCCCTGCCGCCGTCGTGTCCCCCAGAATGTCTGTAAAACGTCCAGCGGACCAGTTTGTGCACCAATTGGCTTCGACTATATCGGCCAAGCAGGCCAGGGAGTGTCACTTGCCGACTTCAGTGCGAGGTCCCAAACCGCCCTGGCTCAGATGGTTGCCGGAGCGAACGACCAAGTATTGGCCGGAACCGGAATCAGCAAGATCCATCTACGGATCATGGTATGTTCTATTTTTGTACTTGGCCTCCGATCATGGGCTGAGTGTCATTAATAGTGGACTGGATATGAGCATTTGAATTTTGTTCAAAGTATGCCTGCGAGCCCTGCGATGTCGCGGGGTCAGCTTGGTGCAAGTATTGCGATGCAGTTTTGGTCGTTTGTGGCTGTGGGTATTTCTCGCTATTTGTTTGTGCAACATGCCCTGACGTCCCAATGCAGCAAGCGGAGAAATCGCCGACAACAAACCCTCAGTGGCAGATCAATCAAAAGATGATCCCCTTTGAGAAGATCTTTCTCGTGGCTCTATACAGCATTGGCGATGGCGTCTGGCAAGCGGATGTCGCTGTCGACTTCTGATCCTTCTATCTCCGATCCATCTTTCCTTAACTTATTTGTTTCCCTGCGTATATCTGTACAACAGTCCCAGACATGCTTCATACACTCCATATGCACTATTATGACTTATGGACTTATGACATCCTCAACACCTTAGCTCTATGCATATATGATGTTATATATACAACGATACCCTCGGGAATATAATATACCATTTTTCTTCCAACAGAACAGTTGGTATCACCATGAATAGTGGTGATTACTCTCTGCATATTCCGACGGCAGTTGAATCTAAGTGTTCGAGAAAGAAAGACAAAAGCAAAGTAAGATCCTCAGGGAAGGATGAATTGTATCCTTACGTGCATAATCAAATTCGACAAGAAAGCTGTTGATAAAAACCTAGTTAGAAATACGTGGTGTGGTCTAATGGAAGAAGATGAATATTCGAACGAGGACTGGACAACCAAGCCTACGGTTTTAGCGTGTAGTTGATTCTTTGAAATCGGAGCCCCACAAACCGACGATGGGATTGCGTAAACGCATTTCCCCAGGGGCGGAGAAATGAAAACCATTCTCTGCAATACTGCGACACTAAACCGGCCAATGAGGCTGGCATTTTGCCTAACCGGATCCGACGAAAGCTGATAGTCAACAGTTAGAGGTCACAAAGGCTCCATCAGAAAAAAAAGATCCTGGGAGGAGTCATCGTAGCTGTGAAGCCTCGAATTAGTTATGTCACGGTACGTCTCATTTGTTGACGCCCCAAACCCTCCCAGCTCTTCTTACCTCAATGGTTAAACTGCGTGGTGCTGAGCGTGAACAGGCTTTGCGCAAAGCACTTGGCCTCACTCCGCCTGATCTCTACGACTGGCGAAGATCCAAGGACATCGACGAGGTCGTACTGGGGTTGAGGGAGCTTGCAAAAGCAATTGAAGCAGCTATCAGGAGAGGTAATGAATCTGCACTAGGTTTGGGTTGGGGCGAATAAATGAGGAAATCTATTCTGTTACATTTGAGCGACTGATTCGGCGACTGTTTTCACAAAAATTTAAATACCCTTCTAGTCCCCGAATTCGACGTTTATGATTCCTTGTGCCGTCGGAGAGACATCCACTCATGGCCTCCGCAACACGATGCGTATGGCAGTGGGCTCAACCGGGGCAGATTAGTTTTCTTCGGCTTTACGTTTCACTTATTTCCGTTGAACATTAGGATGATGGGCGGCAGACGTGAACTTTGGACGTTCCGAGGCGTTGGAAACATCTGGGTTCCAGTGTTATTTACGCGAGTATCTTATCCATAATGGTGGTCACACTCGTATAGCCCAATAATTCCGTCAGTAGTATACTCAGTTTCTCTCGTGGTGATTATTACGGAAACCAGATGCCCTGTGCTTCGAATACAGGTTATGTCCTCTGGGCTTCCTTGAAGGAACTTGGTATCTTATCTTGAAAATTTGTTCTAGGAAGGGAGGGCACCTCCACGACACCTCCGTTCGCCTCCATTCAATACATGGAGGTGAATTAGTAGGTGCTTTCAGGCACTTTTTAAGCCATAATGTTCGCCTGTCCCGGAGCCGAACTACTCAGGAAGTGGACGGTCCGACTCAGCTCATATGAAGTTGCCCCTTGCTGTCGTGGGCGACGGCTTGTTGCGCTTTAATGAGAACAAGTGGATGTCCGCTCTCCTTGCGCAACGGTTGCAAGCTGAGGTACTCCTAAGTTGCATGCTGCGGAGTTGCCGAAAGGCAAAATGACCAATCCTCAACGACGGATGTCTTGCCACTACAGCACGCCCATATGTACCCTCACATTGGCCGTCGAAGATCGTCCCTGGTTCGATAACAAGGTTTATGGTTCACATGAACTATAATGGCACAGTTTATATTGACTCACTTTTCCAGAAAGTTATGTACGGAGATCAGTGTGGCTGTGCAATCAGGATGACTGTCACAGCGCTCTTTGGTCGCTGCGCCCAACGACCACCACGACGACTACGTGTCCTCAACATCACCAACCATGACGGCCCGTGCTGGCACAATAAAGTGCTGCTACGTGCTATGGCTAGCTTTACTTGCACTGGCTGGCCTTGCAATCGGTCAGGTGGACCCAAAACATGAAATCTCGAGCTTCGAGAATCTGCCTGCGCGCATATTCTTCTTTGACGATACTGATGTGCGTATGAACAGTATTCAAATGTAATATTATGCTGAAAACACTGTAGTCTGTGGTATACCACGATTCCATCAACGGCGATGTCTATGTCTCACAGGACGAAGGCAAGTCATGGGAGAAGGCTGAAGGTATACCCTCGGGCAAGGCAATGATGGTCATCGAACACCCCTTCAATAACCGTATTGTGCGTCTATTCTAACTTCGCAGCCAATGTTTCTTGTTAATGTGACGGTAGGCTTTCGTGTTAACGGACGGTACGCGACACTACCGCACCGAAGACAGAGGGGTGACATGGCGGTACTTTGACGTGCCTATTGCTCCCGCGCTCGTCCAACGACCGCTCTCGTTTCACTCTGATCTTGAAAAGTATGGTTATATTCTATATCAGGGAACTGCTTGTGATCGCGTCGGTTGGGGCGCTGTTTGCCACGACGAGGTATGTGGCACTCGTCATGCGACCGCGTGTGTTTGCTGACGCTGTTATAGACTTATTACACAAAAGATGCCTTCAGCACTCCACCCGAGAGGATGCTCTCGGACACCTCTCGATGCCAATTCGCCCACAGTAGTGCCGATTTCAAGCATGATGCTCATCCCGACCTCATTTATTGCGTGGCCTTCGACACACCATCTTCTACTGGTTCATACAGCCTCGAGTCAAGTCGGCTCTATTCTAGTACCGACTTCTTCGCCAAAGAGAAGAACATAGAGGATTTGGGCATTGGCAAGAACGCTAGGGGTGTTGTTGCCCTTGCTATTGTGTCCAAATACGCTGTTGTGGCCCTGAAGGATTTCTCCCAGGCGACAGACCGCGAGATGTTGCTCTACGTGACTGTCGACACAAAGAGCTGGGCTAGGGCACAATTCCCCCATGCTTCCTCTGCCAAGCTGCATGAGAATGCGTACACCATCGTCGAGAGCACCACGCATTCGCTTGGTGTTGATGTTCTGCTGCAGGACAGAAGCGCCATTGGTACCCTGTTCCTCAGCAACTCCAACGGTACATTCTTCGTTGAGAGCTTGAAGAATACTAACCGAAACACGAACGGCTTCGTGGACTATGAGCGGCTGTACGGTATTGATGGTGTGGGTCTAGCTAACATCGTCGCAAACGCCAAGGACGTTGAGACGCGGGGGGCGCACAAACACTTGAAGACACAAATCACCTACAACGACGGTCGTTCCTGGTCTTATATCAAACCTCCCTCCGAAGATCACGAGGGGCGACGGATTCATTGTGATCCCGCCGACACCGACACCTGCTCCCTCCACCTCCACTCGGTAACGACCCCGCATAATTTTGGTCGTATCTTTTCATCCCCTGCTCCTGGTGTCGCGATGGGTGTTGGGTCGATTGGGGAGTACTTGAAACCGTATGAGGACAGTGACACGTTCCTTAGCACAGATGGTGGACAGACGTGGCAGATGGTGCGGAGAGATGCCCACAAGTACGAATTTGGTGATAAGGGCAGTATTCTCGTCGTGGTAAATGACGAAGACACGACACATGTTGTTCGATATTCATTGGATCTCGGAAAAACTTGGTGAGAGTCACTTGTTATGCCTTGTGCTGTGCCCTTACCGTCAACAGGAAAGAATACGACTTTGGTGTCAAAATCCGCGCTCGCGCATTGCTCACACTACCAGACTCAACATCTCAAAAGTTTTTGCTCCTAGGACAAGTCTCTCGAAAGGACCGAAAGAAAGACCTCGGACCAGTTGTCATCGTGTATCTCGATTTCCAACCCACTAGGACGCGCAAATGTGAGGAGTCCGATTTTGAGAACTGGTATGCCAGGAAGGGCGATTCGGCGTGTATCATGGGACATAAAGTATGTAGCATGTTTCAACCGTATGGAGCGGCATCTCTGACGGTGCGGGGTTAACTAGCAATGGTACAAACGCCGCAAACCCGATGCTAAATGCTACGTAGGAGAGAAGTATATCGATCCTATTGAGCACGATGAGAACTGTGAATGTACGGACGACGATTACGAATGGTGTGTCAATCATGTTGCGCATTCATGCTACGATATTGACGCGAGGCTAGCGACTACAACTTTGTCCTTCAAGACGGAAAATGCGTTCCCGCTGGTCCAGAACCCGCCCCCGCTGGTACATGTACGGGTCCTAATGGGAAATATGAGGGTTCATCCGGCTACCGCAAGATTCCTGGAAATACATGCGTTGGGGGTGTTGAAAAAGACAAACCTGTGCTGAAGGATTGTGACAAAGGTAGGTTTTGCTGCAAAAAAAAAAAACGGTGCTTCAGGAGTCAACTAATTGATTGTAAACCTTAAGCTAAACCTCCCAAGGGTCAAGTCATCCATCAGAGTGTATGTAATGGACTACTTGAAGGGATGATTCTGTTCTGACGTTTTGCAGTTCAAGTTCGACTCTCAGATTGTCCAACATGCTTACTTTAAAGATTCAACTGTGAGTCCCACCGATTTGTGCCAGTTCGTTTATTCAACTTTGACATGATAGACTATCCTCGTACGTCTTCACGATGCAACTGTGTGGCAATCCAGCACCGAAGGTTACACGTGGCAACAACTCTTCCCCGACAAACGCATCCTCGCCTTCTACCACCACAAATTCGCTCCAGACCGCGCATATCTCATCACCGATACCAATGAATATTTCTATACTACCAACACCGGTCAAGCGTGGCACCGCGCAGAAGCACCAACACCACCCAATACCTTTGGTGCCCAAGTCCTCCGCTTCCACCCCACGGATTCTGATAAAATTATCTGGGTCGGTAATCGCGACTGTCCGGGTGGAGAGCAATGTCGGGCGGAGGCCAAATATTCATTGGATCATGGACGAAGGTGGCATGACATCGATGCTTATGTCAAAAATTGTGCCTGGGCGAGGGATGCACATTTGGACGCGGACCCTACGGAGATTATCTGCGAGTCGTGGAAGGAAAAGAAAGGGTCCCAAAAATACTTCGGACCAGAAAACACGTTGGAGTTGGTCGCGGGTGCGGGTTACTATGAGAGGCAGAAGAAATTGTTTGACAGTGTTGTTGGATTTGCTAAATTCTCTGAATTCTTGGTGGTTGCTGAAGTACGTCTTGATTTTTGAATTTTATCGACTCAACGCCGAACGACCCCTCACTATAGCTCCTCCCGGAGAGACGCGCTCTAGAACTCCAAGTTTCACTGGATGGAAATCATTTTGCTGGTGGCAAGTTCCCACCGAGCATGCATCCCACCGCCCACGTACGTTATCTTACTTCAAGCGGTCCTACCTCAAACAAATTCATGCGTTTTCTAGGCCTACACCATTCTCGAGTCTAATACTGGGTCGCTCTTCCTCCACATGACAATGTCAGAGCCCCCGATGGGACCGTACTGGGGCAACATCCTCAAGTCCAACTCAAACGGAACATACTTCGGGTTGTCGGTAGAGAATGTCAACAGGAATGAAGACGGTTATGTTGATTTCGAGAAGGTGATTGGACTGGATGGCGTTGCCCTCATCAACGTTGTTGCGGATCCTTACGAGGCGACGGTGTCAGGACGAAAAAGGCTTCAAACGAGGATCACACATAATGACGGTGCGTGGTTGGTCCTTCTTATGTTAATGTCAAACGCTGATGAGCTGGCTACAGGCGGAACCTGGAAGCCTCTGAACCCTCCCCGGCAAGATTCGTTGGGTAGAAAGTACGAATGCGAGGAAACAGTAAGCAAGTCATTCGACTCAACCGGGTAACGACTCACATTAAAGACAGAAATGCGCTCTACACATTCACGGTTACACTGAACGCAGAGATCCTCGTGCTACCTATAGTAGCCCGGGCATAGTTGGTCTACTGATGGCCGTCGGTAACGTTGGCGAGACACTTAAGCCATACAAGGAGTGCGACACTTTCCTTAGCCGAGATGCCGGGTTCACTTGGGAAGAAGTGCGCAAAGATGCTCACATGTGGGAATTTGGAGACTCTGGCTCGATCCTGGTCATCGCCAACGACGAGGGACCTACAGATCATGTGTTGTTCAGCACTGATGAGGGTTTAAACTGGAGGGAATACCGTTTCTCTGATGAGAAGATTCGCGTCGACTCCATTGTTACTGTGCCCGAGGATACGAGCAGAAAGTTTATTCTCTTTGGTACCCAATTGAGGTCGCCTGGCGCGATCGCTGTGTATATCGATTTCTCGGAACTTACAGCGAGGGAGTGTGAGTCCTAGGTTTCTCGATTTAAACGGTCGGTGTCTGATTGGCTTTAGGTGTCCTTGACGTCGACGATCCAAACCATGATGATTTCGAACTCTGGGGTCCCAGTATCGAGCGTGAGGAACGTTGTTTATTCGGCCGTCAAGTAAGTTTGGCTGTTTGCCTTGCGACCATGATCCTGAAAGTAGCCCTAGACGCTATATCATCGTCGGAGACGCGAAGCCGACTGCGTCGTTGGTAAACAACCCAAGGCCGCCGAAAAGGTTGTTCGTAATTGCCCTTGTTCCGATGCGGACTTTGAATGGTAATCCATTTCATAACACTGCCAATTCTCCCTTATTGACATTCCGACAGCGAGTTTAACCATATCCGCAATGCTGAAGGGAAATGCGTTCTCGTTCCTGGGACACAACCGCTCCCGGACGACGACTCGTGCCAAAACGGTGAAGACTACTGGTATGAGAGGACTGCGTATAGATTGATTCCTTATTCGTCGTGTGAGGGTGATTATCGCCCTGATCGTGGCAAGCGACACGAATGTCCAGGACTCAGATCCAAGGGACCATTGTTCTGGCTTTTCATGCTTCTGTTGCCTTTCGCTTTCACCGCCTTGGTGGGTTACTATTATTACCGTCGTAGCGGCCTTGCGAGAGGGTATGTTTCACGTTATGTGTCTCTGGGGCATTGCTCAATTGACTTGCAGGACAATTCGACTACCGGGAGATGCCATGGGCAGATCGGACAGTGGGCTCCATCGTGCTCTGGACACTCTTGCTTCGGTTCCGTGGTTCCTCGTCGGTATTGGTAGAATCGCATTTGAGTGGATTTCGGCGCGTCTTGATAGAACCGGTCTGAGATCACGACGGGGCTATAGGAACATTCCTATTGACGAGGATGCGCAGGTACTGCGCTTCGAGGACGAGTGAAGCTTTGAAGTGTTGCTATTTGATGCTTTCATCTTGGGCATTATCCTAGTTTCAGCTTTACATTTTGTCTGTATATTTATCTTAGTTCCCTGTAAGTTGTAAGAGGGAATGCTATGTATAATGGACTGCACCCCTGCAAGACCCGATCAGACACTCAGAATGATTGAAGTGATGGGCACCAACGGACACGAACTAAAACTTGGCCAAACCTTTGGACATGTGGCTTATGTGATTACACATGCTATGTTAGTTCTACACAAATTACTACAAGACAATGAGTCTCCTAAGTAGAAAGCAGTAAAAGAACATAGAAAGGAATGGCACTATATCTTATGCGCGAGGTCTACCTCGAGCAGCAGCATCGTCGGGGTAACTTTGTCGGCTAACTCCACCATCCTCCACCTTCTCCGGTTGTCGCTCTGTATCATGTCCATGATGGGTCCACCATTGCATCTCCTTTCTTAAGCCCCGCTTCGCCCACGCAACGCTTCCAACGACGCTTAAGATCAACCAGACGAAGAATTGTCCAAGGACCCAGCCGAATGCGAAGCCCAAATCCGAACCCCAAGTCACTGCGGCTGTGATACCGCAATAGATGGTGATTAAAATAACCCAATACATTGTGATTTCGGCCATTAGCTTTTGGAATAGCGGAGACGCGTTCCATCTATCTCAGGGTGAGCCCTTGAGCTTGCATGATTGTTCGCCAAGATGAGAAATATACTAACCGATCATAGAGCGCCTTCCTGAAAGGCCGGCCATGTTGGAAGTCCACGCTTGCGAAATCTTCAAAGCAATAGAAGATTGCGGGTTTCATTCTTGTACCAGTAGGGTCCGAGGAACATCTGAAGAAGAGCGTGGGTCTGAATAATGAGTAGAGGAAGATAACGCCTATTGGCCCGACGAGAAGGACGGTTGACATGAGGAAGAAATCGCTGCGACGGAGAGATATCGTGAGTATGTTAGGGTTTCGGGAGTTAGCTTTGGACTACGTACTAAAGCTGCAGAGCCGGTGCTATGGCCAGCGGGACTGAGAAGATTGTGAGGGCAATACTATACATCCACATCACAAAATCGCAGTGCCACCATACATCACTCCCTAACGGCCCATATACCCTTCTATGTCGTGTAACTGGACCAGAAGGTAAGTTTGAGATGATGATGGACTGGATAGGTACACTCACGACGCCATAACCGTAGAGGTGCATCAAAACACGAGGAAACACCTAAAGCTGCTGAAGATATCCCAACAATTTCCCTCGTACTCAGTGGGGTGACTGGAGAATGACGTGAGCATGGAGCGGAAGGTGTCACTGGATGGCGTACTTACAATGCTTCAAGGGATAGAACAGCAACACCGGGATGATCAAGTTACAGAATATGAGAAAGAGAATATACAAGATGATCGGCTTCCATTTCCATGTGAAGTGCAGAGGCGGAAGAGCACCGGGGACGCGAGCAGGTATAGTGCATGTGGCTGTCCGTCCAGGAGTCAATGTTGAGCCGGAGTCTCCCTTGAACGATACTTTATTTGCACTCCTGGGCGCGCTCAACCTGCCCTCTGCATGTGATGTGGCCTCTGTGCCTGGCCTTGACTCTGTCGGCTTCTCGGATTCGGCGCCTTTCGTGTGGTCCTGCATGATATCCTGTTGTTGGGTGTAGTAGGGAAGGTCATAACTCTTGAGGCGGTGGCTATTGAACAGGTCGTCGAGTCGGTGGATGATATTGCGTCATAGACCTACTCCGGTGTTTGGGGTACTCTTACGCCACCAGAACTTTAAGTCCAGGTCCAGGTGAGCAACTTGGTCGGCCTTGAAAACCTGGGATTTCAGGGTGAATGAACGAGTATACGTTCCAGATTCTATTCCCCTGAGATACAGAGAGTCTCTCTCTGTGGAATCACCATTGTGATGCTCGAGGAGAGTGATGTTGTCGATGAGAGCCTTGGAGCTTCCCCATGAGTTCTAAACTTACCATGATACCATCAACTTCGCAGCGGAGCGCTTCCAAAGAATTGATTACGCGTATTTGACATTGGCTTCAGAAATAAACATCAGTGAATATGTATACATACGGATTAATATTCAACAAGTTCAAACTCCATCAACTCAATGACATTAATCGATATTGATATCGAAGAATTGACTTCGCTCAACTGCCCAGGTTCAGTTCAGAAATCAATATTAATCATCTGTCGGTGCTGCCAGACCAAATCGGGGGGGAAAGGAGAAGTCGGGAAGTAGTTTTCCAGCGGGAAAAACGGTAACAGCAGATGCCCAAAGATGTTGCATCCGTCCATTGTGACGCAGGAGGTACGCATGAAACCGCTGCAAAGCAACACCAGGAGCTAGGCATTCAATATTCAATACCGACAGGCGCATAAAAGACGTAAACAAGACCATTTTCGGAAGCGCTGGACCCACCCGGATAAATGCCTCCCTAAAAGACCACAGTTTCCTTTACGTCGTTCTCCTATCGACGACTCGGAAATTCTCAACTCGCTGCTTTCTCGTAGCGAAATGGCAGGCAGATTACCATATATCATTGCACGAAATGAAGAGTCTGGGATCGCCGCTTCCCGGCGTCTGCGGCGATGTATAACGATCCGCAGGATCCCAGGCTAAAAAAGAAGGCCTTGGTACGAGCCCCAAAATTTTGGCCTTCTTCCGCGGCACACCTGAAGGCTTGTATCTTCCTGAAGAAAAAGTGAACATATTACATTGCGGTCGCTAAACAATGTTGGAAAGATTCACAGCAGCCGTGGTATCGAAGGCAAAGACTCCGGGTCCAGTTCTCATAGGCGCTACGTAGTACCTACGCCGGCTATAATTTTGGGATGCACGAGATGTCAAAAGAAAAAAGACGAGCAGCACAGTTCTGGAAATCTCTAGCGAAAGTTCTCTCTGTTAATGGGTCTGAGCTATGAATCCGCTCCTCTTTCTCGAAGCTTAAGCTTATTGATGGGGTCTTTTTTTCTCTCCCTTTTTGCGGGCTCATCGCCGCAATTTAATCGTGCCCTCTTCATAACTCCTCCAGTCCTTACTCACTTTTTCTCGTCCTTTGCTCTCCCTTTATTCGCCATTCCCTGCATCACTGCTCAACCATGTCGTCTCCTCCAGACTTGGGAAACACGTATACCTCCTGCGTTTTTCGATTCACCGCTTAAATCTCATAAGGCATTATAGGATGGGTGTTGCCTTGATTGGTGTAGTTGTAGCCGCGATGTAGGTTTTTTTGCGCCTCGTGCTAATGCAACGTATCATGGTTTCTCCCTCTTAGGTTTTACGGAGGTGCTCACCATCTATTCGTCGATCTGCGTGTAGCTCAAATATGTTCTTCCTCTAGTATCGGCACTGCAAGTCTATTACTATTACACCCACCAAACGGATACTTGGTACATCAAGCTTTTGGTGCGTCGCCCATCCTTGAATAACTTCACCCTTGCTTCTGAATACGTCAAAAAACTAGGTCGGGCTGGTTATGCTCTTTGAGACCGTTCACCAAATTCTTATCACACACTCGGGTTCGTCATTTTCTTTAAAGTGATTAACTAAATCACTCAGTATAGTATGTCTAGTCTACGTCTATCTTGTGGTCTACTATGGACGGCAAGAAATGCTCAGCCAACTAGTCTGGTACGTTTCATAAAGTACGGTTTTTTTCGCAGTACCCAGACAGGTAACAGGAGTTTGTTGGTGATATTCTTCCATCATATCTGTAAGACCATGACCTAACCTGTCCGCCAAGGTTGAGGTTCTTTTTAACGTAAGTGAAACGTTCGGTCGATGTTGGGCGATTTTAACTTTTCTTTTCAGGGGTTAACTGCGCTTCTGGTTCAAAGGTAACCTATTTGCTCGTCAAATGCCTTTCTCTAACCTTGTCCTTAGCTTCCTCACCATGCGGGTCTGGAGGCGTGAGTACGTTTTATGCTGATCAACCCCAAGGTTAACACTGTTCAGTGAGCAATCGTAGGATATGCTTAACTGGGATTGCTGTCTGTAATCTCATGTCTTTGATCAATTATGTCACTAATTTTCTGGCTTAGGCGTTCCTGGTGGCCAGCGAGTTTGGTGCGTTTATTCGGCTTTCCTAGTCTCATTATACGATCCTTATAACACATATTATCGGGCAGGTTGCGTTGTTGGTACGTTCATCGTGTAGACATTTTTGATGGAAACGCCCATAATTGCGGTGCCTTGTCCGATAGCCTTCACTGTTGTTTCGTAAGTTCCATAGCTTGGAAGTATTTTTCTGCGGTTAATCCCACCTTCTATAGTCTTCGCCTTCAAACATATGCAGAGCTCGCTCACCTCAAGGTTCGACAACCCAACGAATAGTGGTCTTGGCTAGAAGATTAACACACCCGCAGAGCCTTTCTATTGCCGTCAATGCCCTCGCTGCCGCCGGTGATCTCCTCATCGCTGCTAGTCTCTGCATTATCCTACACCAGTCCAGAACAGGCTTCCAGAGGTACGTGTCGTCTGTCTTGTGGTCTGCAATTTTCATTTAGGCTTTGGGATAGGTCCGATACGATGATCAAGAAGCTGGTATGTACCTGAAGCTCTCAGTTCTATGCTGATAGCTGATGACAAACGCCTTTTAAATAGATTGTGTACTCTGTCAATACTGGTCTTCTAACAAGGTTAATTTAATTTGAACATCACGTCGCCTTACTCAACAATATTATCAACAGTCTGTGCGCCGTCGCGTCGTTGGCCTCAGTGAGGATTTCTACTATCACTCGCTGTTGAATTATGCAACGCTCATTATTTGACAGATCATCCTAGCAGGACACACATTCTTTTACATCATGTTCTTCTTTTGCATTGGACGATGTGAGTGCGCCACACTCCTCGGAGCGTTCGTTGATACCTCACGTCTCTAGTGTACTCCAACTCTCTCCTCGCGACACTTAATGCACGTAAGAAGATCCGTGCAGCCGCGGAGGGAATGCCTAACACCAGCGATAATCTCTCCATTTCCCTCCACGAGTTCCCCAGAGCCGGTGGAGTAAGCACGTCTACCAAAGTGAGTCTCTATTTCCTTATCCTCTTCTTCGTGATTTTGCACAATCTCTTTGCACTCTGGCCCGTTTGCTTGTACGAAGCTTGCTGTTGAAGCTTTAAATTTGGCCGCGGCGGGCTGTACACATTGACATTCATTCACTCCTGATTCTATCTTTCCTGTAGCGTCCAGCGAACATTTCTATCAAGGTAGATACAACCAGGGAGTTCAATATGGAGTTGATACGTGAGGGCGAGATGGACGATTGTGTGAGTGTAAGGCAAGCTTTGGAGGAAAAAAGAAATGATTTGGGGATGGTTCGTTGCAACTTTCAGTTTTAGGGCTTCGACTTCTGATGATGAGTTTTATTTATGTAGACGTTCGCGAGGAAGGCTTCGGCTTCCTCAACTGCAACATTTGCTGATCTTTCCACTGCTCAGGCTGTTTGAGGTGTCAGAAGGTGCATTGTTTCTGTCTTCTTGGGATGTGAATCTTGTGTGCATAGTTGTTTGTGAATCATGATATTGGCGCTCAAGACTTGTTGGAACTCTTCTGGTCATTCGAGGTAGCAACACCGAGGACATGCGGTTAGTACGTAAATCGAATTGATATCGATTGCCTGAGGTTCTTTGTTTGTTTGTGATCATTTAAGGTCACGCAATTGGTGAATAATCTGGGTATATTGTGTTGTTTCCCTGGGTATCTATATAGTACAAGAAATTCTACCGGCATATTGGTGCAGTCATAGTGGGCATGGGGCATATGGAGGGGCATATGGAGGAGCTGGTGTACAGAACAGAATAATTTAACGATGCCACGAGTGAGGGGAGAAATAGGTCAGAAATCAACGGCGACATCTGCTTGCCAGATGCCATCGCCAATGCTGTATAGGGCCACGAGAGAGATCTTCTCAAAGGGGATCGTCTTTTGATTGATCTGCCATTGAGGATTTGTTGTCGACGATTTTTCTGCTTGCTGCATTGGGTCGTCAGAACATGTTGCACAAACAAAGAACGCGAAAGACTCACAGCAACAAACGACCAAAACTGCATCGCAATACTTGCACCAAGCTGACCTCGCGACATTGCAGGGCTCGCGGGCATACTCTGCACAAAGTTCAAATGTTCATATCCAGTCCACTATTAATGACATTCAGCCCACGATCGGAGGCCAAGTGCAAAAATAGAACATACCATGATCCGCAGATGAATCCTGCTGATTCCGGTTCCGGCCAACACTTGGTCGTTCGCTCCGGCGACCATTTGAGCCAGAGCGGTTTGGGACCTCGCGCTGAAGTCGGCAAGTGACACTCCCTGGCCTGCTTGGCCGATATAGTCGAAACCGATCGGTCCGCAGACTGGTCCGCTGGATGTTTTGCAGACATTCTGGGGTACGCGACGGCGGCGGGGAGAATTGAATTGGGAGGGTGGCGGTGCAAGTGCACCTGAGAGAGAGGAATAAGATGAAATCTGGGAGGGGAAGACAGGCGCGTGGATGGGATTGTGATAGCGAGACATGTTTGATCGCAGTTAGAGTATAGAGTATGAGGCTTTGCGATTGCACAGTGCTTGTCTCGATAGATGCTCAAGAGACTCGAAGATGCTGATGACTTGAGCACAGTCCGTCCATAGTTTATATGTTCTCAAGTGTTCTCGTATCGCCATAGTGTGTGCTTAGGCTCCTTCACTTGTAGGTGTACTGTGAGCGATGGCGGGGTGTGGGCGCATAGTGAGGGTCTGGTGTGATTGAGCGTAGCGTGATTCCAGTCAAGGGCGTTAGTACTTGATCACATCACACGCAAAGTTGAGCCGGCATTTTGCCAAATTGAGAATTAGGCGGTGGTTTAGGCTGAAATTGTTCCGATCAAATCACCGGAGGAACAAACGGTGTGATTTGATGTCAGGTGGTCGTCACCCGAATCACGGAGGCCTCGAGGCTCAGGATACAGTGATCGGTGAACGCCATTTTGGGGTTGCGAATAAACTTCTTTGCGTTTCGTTGATAGTACCGCAGTGGCGTATTCAGCGACATGTGACCGGGTGTGGTTCACTGGGTTCAAAGCCTTACGCCTGTAGTCCAAAGATATTGTGATGTCAACCCATAGTGCAAGATTTAACGACTGCACTGGCTTCCACCCTTGAGAGAAACATACCAAATATGTAATCCACTCTCACATAAAATTGATGCGTATTGTTATTTCTGGAACCCGTGCTATCGGAGAAGCGTCCAGACGCTCAGCCTTGGGCCCTTATCCTGCGACGAACACGCAACAGGTTGTGACAACAATTGTTGGGGAACGTGGGTGCCTCTCAAGTCACCTGGTTGAAATACGCCCTGTAGCTTTACTCTGTCAATCATCTCAGTTAAGAAGTTTGTTGAAACTGGAGAATCGCTAGCCAGCTATTCATAGCTACATGAGAACGACCCCTTGTTGATTGATCTCAGAAGGCCTGTCAATAAAATGAATTGATATGTATAGCAGACCTGGAGAAGAATATCTATTGAACCGATGGGACCTAATAGAAATTTAGAGGTGGTTAAGGATCGACCGCAGCATGAGGCTCCGAAGACAGGAAGTGAGAAGACTGACCCTGAGCCAGGTTCACTTTTGTGATATCACATTCGGCCAAGCCCTTCACAAACCGTGAATTCGCCGGCTCGTTTTGGGATTGGCTCAGGGTCTCCGTAATGGGTCCTTCTAAATCCGGTATGTGATTGACCGAGTCGCTCTCTTTTCCACATCACCCGACGGTCTAGTGATGCTCGTCGAGGATGTTCAGTACAACGAGCAAGGGCCCGCTATGATGTGTGAAGTACAGTGGAGGAGAAAGTACAAGCAACAGGGTGCAAGGCTCAATATTTAACGGAGAGCGATGCGGTCGAGGTGGATTAGCACACCAGCTACCTCTCGAGCCCCCGGAGCCTCAGCGCAGTACTAGATCTCTCTAATTCTAAAACTATAAACGCCTATCAGTATCGAGATGTCTCGCTACCACAGCCCTATTCATACTCCTATCTTCCCCTCCCAGATGTCTGGATATTCATCTCTTTCCGGCGCTCTTACCCCGCCACCTTCCCAATTTGCCAACCCCCGCCGCCGCCGGGTCCCTCAATGCGCTGCCAAGGCCGCCGGGAATCCAGTGACGCAACCCATCTCGTTCGATTACATCGGGTACTCTCGGCAGGGAGTCTCGATTGTTGACTTCAGCGCCCGGAGCGCGAATGCCCTGGCTCAGATGGTTGCCGGAGGTAACGACCTCGTATTGGCGAACACTGGGATCAAACAAATTAACCTTCGCATTATGGTAAGTAACGCACCTACAATGTTGCAAACAGTTGACTTATTGGCATATATCTAGTGGCCGGGCTACGATCATTTGAACTGGTCATTCAGCACGCCAGCGAGTTCATCTATGACCCGCATCCAACTTGGAGCGAGCATCGCCATGCACTTCTGGAGGTTCGTCGAGGTCAGTTCTTTCCTTTCTTGAGGGTCAATCGAGATTGCTGATTTTAAATTTAGAAAGCCATGTCTTCGACGACAACTTGCCCCCAATGGAAAGTCGGAAACGGCGGTATCGAGTTTGATAAGATTGTTCTTGTCGCTCTATACAGCGTCGGTACCGATGTTTGGCAAGCAGATATCGCTGTCGACTTCTAAATCAACCCCCCCCCATTTCAACAAGACTTCATCATCTCTCCTCGAGTACCCCTCGACTTCATACACATAACTTATTTCGCTGTATTTCTCACATTTGCATTTTCTTTGCATTGTTGTCGTATTGCTATAGATGCTCTGTTACTATCCTGTCGCTATGCTTTGTTGTGTACACATATGTAGTCTAATTGTTCATCAGTGTATCGAATCAAACAACAATTTACAAACTCAGGGCGAGGTACATCCTGGTACATCATAAACGTGAAAGGGCCTCAAAGGGCTCCGATTGTGGAGGAGTCTCAGACCTCGTGTGAGTTGACCCTGAACAAGGTCCGCACTCCACCCGTTGTTCACCTATCACACCTCGTGGAATCCTGGTTTATTCACAAACCTTCTAAAGAGAAGCTACAAGAACCTTCCTTACTTATTCTGGTCCGTAATACCACTGCTATGTCTCTTTTTTTCTCACCACCTTGATATCAGTAGGCGCACAGGCGTACGTATGGGCCTATACTATCCCATGCCCCAAAACCGGTGTATTGGAGTTTTGCATTCCGAGTCAGCCGGATGTTGGGCTGGAAGCCGAATGGGACAGTGATACTAGCTAACCTGTACGTACAGTACATTGTAGGGGTTCGTCGCTGTCCGTCTCGGATCCAGGATGCAGCTAAGGCCGATCGCTGGGGAAACGGCGGTTTTCTATGGTTGGCCACCGTAACCCAGTCTCAGAGTGCAAGTAAGCATACGCATTTGTTTTCATGATTCATCTATCTGTTGATCTGCGCATTTGTAAGTGGACTGGAGTAAGGAATTCAATTCTTTTTGTGAGGACGTGTGGCTGTGTCTTTATTTGGCTGAGCGTTACTGATCCATCCTGCTCACCGTCTCTGGCGACAGCCACAACGTTCTCCACGACTCCCGGCCATTGTTAACCATTTTTCTCGACAATCACACTCCCTCTTGACCGGGTACCGGTCCTCGTGCGGCTCGACTCTCAACATAGCTGCTTGATCCACCCAGAGACCCGGATACGGCCCCAATATCCTCCACACACTCACCGGACGTCGTCACGAGCAACGCTTGATCAGGGCGTTATTAACTGAATATTTTCTGTCCATCTGTGTCTGTTTTTATTCGAACATCTCCTTGTAGCATTTTTATACCCCCAGAACATCTTTCTTCTCATACATCTCATTCACGTATGCTGCCTTCCTCCCAATCCGGCGCATCCACGGGCTAAACCACATAATTTCAGTTAACTTATCAACGTCACGTCTCTGTTCATGAATCCCTCACACTCAAACCAGACTTTTAACCCACACAATCCGGAGAATGCGGCAGTCTGCGAGGACTCCTCGCATCCCCATGGAACGAAAACGACCCGCTATTCGGACGCACCTCCTGAAGAAGTGGCACATTCTCAAGCAGGTCCCTCCGCCAACCCGCACGCACAGACACTCTACATGCCCATCGAATCCCCACCTACCCCGGCACCTTCTCCAGGACCAGGTTCCACCCGACCTCCAACTTATCCTCTCGGTCTCGCCAGCAACCACCTCCATAACACCCAAGACCCTGCCCTCAGGCGGCAGATCCTTGCCTCAATCTTAGCTTCATGCACGCCCTCGGAGTTGTTGTTCATCTCAACAATCATTGCTCCGCTACTCAAGCGAGATTTTCTATTCTGGTTACCGCCAGAGCTCTCGTTCCATATCTTGAGCTTCATCGACGACCCGAAGTCACTCGTGCGAGCGTCGCGGGTTAGCAAGCACTGGTATAGGCTTGTTAATGCAGAGTGTGTGTGGCGACGAATGTGCCATGTGGGTGGGTTCTGGGACTTTGATGATGATTGTCCGAATCCCAGTGTCACATGGTCGAAGAATGATTTTCCTGTTTGGAGGGAAGACGTTTCGTATCGCGAGCACTACAAGATATCTCACATCACCATGACTAATTGGCGGGACGGCGGTTCGCTGTTGCAGTCTCATCGTATTCCAGTTGTTAGTCCGGATAACGGCGTCGTCACGTCCCTGGCGTTGGATCGTGATTGGATCGTCGTCGGATTGGCCAACTCTAAGATTCATATCTTCAGCGCGAAGACTGGAGTTCTGGCGCGTACGCTTGTTGGGCATGAGATGGGCGTGTGGGCAGTATGCTTGGTGTCCAAGGGTGGTTATCTGGCCAGACCACCTGCCCGGGAAAATGAGGATGATGGCAATACTTCGAGTGGGTCGAGATGTGGTAGGAAGAGTGGTCATCCGGCCAGATCACCTGCACCACAAAATGAGGACGATGACGATACTTCGAGCGGGTTGAGGCGTGGTAGGAATGATGGTCATCGGGTCAAACTTCCTGTACCGCAAAATGAGGACGATGGTGAATGGCGTAGGAGGAGACGTAGGAACGATGTCGATTCCTTGCGGTCGAACATGGAGAGAATGGGTATTAATTCGAAGCAGGAGCAGTATATTTCGCCGTCTCTGAGGGTTGCGCTTGGGCTGGACCCAGCTGAAGGCGAAGGCTCGAGTTCGAGTGGGTCCTCACATGGAGCCGAACAACATCATCCGTCGATGGAACAAGAGCCGTTCCCCGGGAAGAGAAGTAATAGTTCGTACGCTTCTCAAGGATGGGGACAACCGAATGCCTTGGTGGTCAGTGGAGGATGTGACAAGTTACTGAGGGTGTGGGATATCAAGACTGGGTGGGTTCTTTTCTTTGACGAATTGATTCGTGAATTGATTTGGGTTTTCAGATATTGTATTTATGTTTTGGCTGGACATACGTCTACCATCCGTTGCATCCGCGTCTTGCATAATCGACCAATCGCAGTGTCAGGTTCGCGAGATGGTACTGTGCGTGTATGGGATATACAACGCGGTCGGGCTTTGCGCGTTCTGGCAGGCCATCATCACAGTGTCCGTTGTTTGGATGTTTGTGGGAACAGGATTGTTAGCGGGAGTTATGATACAACCTGTCGAGTAAGTCTTATTTCGGCATGCCAATGATGTTTCCTGAAATTAATTCTGCTTGACGTAGTTATGGGATGTGGATACCGGGCAATGTCTGCATGTCCTCAGGGGTCACTACCACGAAATCTACTCCGTTGCGTTTGATGGTGTCCGTATTGCGTCGGGTGGTTTGGACACAACTGTTCGTGTCTGGGACGCTCAAACAGGGCAAGCGTTGAAATTTTTCGTGTCCTGTCCCCATCGATTTTGATCTGCTTTCACAGGGATTGCGTTGCACTGCTTCAGGGCCACACCGCACTCGTCTGCCAGCTACAACTCTCGCCAACTATCCTCGCGACGGGCGGTTCCGATGGTCGCGTAATCACGTTTGACCTATCCAAATATACGGTTCTACACCGTATAGCGGCACATGATTCTTCCGTCACTTCACTTCAGTTCGACAAGGACTTTTTAGTCACAGGTGGAAACGATGGACGTGTGAGGTTGTATGAAACCGCTACTGGTAATTACATCCGCGATCTCAGCGATCCTAGCGACACGGTCTGGAAGGTTGCGTATCTCAGGGATACCTGTGCGATCATGTGTCGAAGAGCTGGGAAGACCGTCGTTGAGATTTGGAGCATGAAGCCCAGGAACTTGTGACTGGGAATGTGAAATGCTTATGTTTTTTTGGGATTTCTAATGGTTATCAGGTTTCATTATAATTTATGATGTTTCATATGTATCAGGGCCAGTCTTTTCGTTCAACCTTGGGTTTGCCGTAGGGTTTGCATGTGTGTGTATAATGTAGCTGCTCTTGAGGAGCTGGTTTCTCCCAATAAGTTTATATCCCTACTGCTTAGGTAATGTGATATGTCAGATTCTTTCGAGGTTTAGCCGACAAAGCTGAATTTAGCTTCGTGACGAACGCACAGATCGCTTTCGTCATCGGCCATAAGTGTCATGCTCCCTCATCATCGACTCCGACACAACCATCACAGAGCACATTATGTCCGTATTTAAGGTTGTTCCAACCACACAGCAGTACGACTGGGGAAAGGTGGGAAGGAACTCGAAAGTCGCAATACTTGCGGCGGCGGGCTTGCCCGGGTTTGAACTGGATGAAAAGGCAACATATGCAGAGGTGCGTAGTGTATTGGACCGTGGTTGCTCGTGAGGGTTGATGTAGCAAAACCCCTATAGCTATGGATGGGGACGCACCCAAAGTCACCGTCGGAACTCACGGAAGGAAAGGGCCTACTTGCGGATTACTTGAAGGCTCATCCAGAGCTTATCGGAGACGCCATCATCCAGCGATTTGACGCATCCAATGGAAACCTTCCCTTCCTATTCAAAGTGCTCTCTATAGAGAAAGCACTGAGCATTCAGTCCCATCCTGACAAGAGAACTGCCGAGGTCCTTCACGCGAAACAGCCTGACATATACAAAGGCGGGTACTTGTGACATTATATGATCCTAAAGCCTAAACCGAACGGGCAACTTTCTTAGACCCCAACCACAAGCCAGAGATGGCGCTGGCAATTACGCCCTTCCGTGCCCTTTGTGGCTTCCGTCCGCTCCCCGAAATCGCCAACTTCCTCCGACTTGTACCAGAACTTGCATCCCTTATTCCAGCGACCGTTCTCCAAACTTTTCTTTCCGCTGCGTCCTCTAGAACACCTGGAGGACCGATGGAAAAGGCTGCTCTCAAGAACGTATTCGCTGCTGTTATGACTGCCCCTGAGCTCGAGTTCCAGTATCAACTACGCCTTCTAGTGTCGAGGTACAAGGGTGGTGGAGCCAAGATCATGGAAGGAGAGTCTCAAGAGCTTGTTGACCTCGTGTTGAGGCTCAACTCCCAGTTCCCGGGGGACATTGGCGTGTTCTGCCCGTTCCTGTTGAACTACATGGTGTTGCAGCCTGGAGAAGCTATCTTCTTGGGTGCAGGAGAACCACACGCGTATATTTCAGGAGGTAATTTAGATCCCATATCTATAGATCAACCATGCTAACCAGGTGCGTTGTTTGGATGAATTATGCTCTAGAATGTATGGAGTGTATGGCGAATTCCGACAACGTCATTCGAGCAGGACTTACGCCTAAACTACGTGACGTACCCAACCTCGTCGCAACACTCACGTACGACTCTTCCCCGGCATCGAAGCACATGGTTGATTACCGGCCCTTTGGCGCGGAGACGCGATTCAGCACGTTGTACGACCCGCCGATTCCCGAATTTGCAGTCATCAAGATAGAACTTCCGGTCAGCGAAGTGGAAAAGCACCCGAAATTGGAAGGGCCGAGCATTGCGATAGTGACTGAAGGAAAGGGAGTAGTGCACTGGAGCGAGGGTGAAGAACGCGATTTGCAGGTTGGAGTTGGAGACGTGTTTTTCATTGGCGCCGGGTTCGAAATCAATGTTCATGCCGTGGAGGGCAAACTCGTGCTGTATCGTGCATTTGTGGAAGATAAGGCATGAACATGATGTCTCCCGAAGCGATGACATTTGGGGTGGGACATTGGAATGGAAGTTGAGTTTCAAATATTATGGCCTGTTGTAGAAACGTGTGACTCGAATTGAACCTATGCTTATCACTAGTCACTCCCCTGCCGCCATGGACCTGTCCGTGCCTGCGACTAGGATGGTTCCTTCCTTCCTTTCCCGTTTATCAAAGCGCTTTTGCTCCGTGCCGTTTGGGTCGCATGGGGTCCTAAATATCTCAACACGAGTTATTGTATTACTCCAAGGTCTTTGACGTAAAAGGCCTCGAGCTTCGAGCTTCAAGTTTCGTTGAATGCCTGAGTGTAAAGCGGATATACACCGTACACGACTAAACTCACATTGTGGCTGCCACACTACATGCTACATCACAATAAGGACTAGGTGTCTTGATGTCAAGGTGGATCTCATCCCCTTCCGATGCCATTGGATCTAACCACCACCCCTTGGATCTAACAGGAAATCGTTTCACCTAACGCACGAATTCGCGCCATATTTTGCCCTTGTTCTCGTTTTGATGTACCATGAGATGGAAAATACCCGACCAGACGCAAGCAGCCAAACAATAAATGCCGAAACTCAGGTTTGTTGTCCAAGGTTTAAACCCAGACGTGTCTCGTGTCCTGTAGTATATCCAAGGTAGGCTTAGACCTTGCATCAGCGGGTTCTGTATCGCTAACGATAAATCAGCTATTTAATGTTCGGGAACAAACAGTGGGAAATACAAATATTTGCCGGGCAGAACGAGTGACACTTGGCAATCTCCATGTAAATTCGTCATACTCGACTCCTTCTTGACGTAAATCTGATTCATTAGTTGGGTCTGCTGCCCCGTTTCCAGAAGCCCCAGTATATCGACCTTAGTCGTGCTTGTATAGGCAGCTCAGCGTCCGATGTCCACCCTCAATAACGGCAGCCGACGTCCGGTAGCTCGTCGCCGTAATGGGCCTGTGGCGGGATTACGGAACGCTGGTCCGAACCTACTAGCTACCACCAACAGGGACCCACAAAGTTGCGCACGCATCTAATCACCGGAAGATTTGACGTAAGCTCGTTCGAAAATTTATGGTTCCCGAAATGACCTCGATCATGATTCATGTTCCAGGAGCATTCGTTGTTCGCCAGGAAATTGGTGCGTTGTACATGGATCAGTTGCGTATCGACTATGACCTTACCCGAATGAGTCTTCATCTCCTCGTGCAACCAGGTTGTGTCTTTTATTGTCGAGACTGGAGATTCGGTTTCCAGATTATATCTAGATGAGCACATCTCCATATCTGCCCTGCTATACTTATCAATGCGACCCTTGGGAAATTTTCATGAAGTAGAGTCCTGTCTAGGCGCGTGTTCGACCCTAAGTTATTCGTTTTACAACTGAGATGTGGGACACCATACAGCGGACATAGTGCTCTGATCAAGTTTCGATCCCGGAAGCCCCAG
Source organism: Podaxis mareebaensis (assembly GCA_018524725.1). NCBI lineage: Eukaryota > Fungi > Basidiomycota > Agaricomycetes > Agaricales > Agaricaceae > Podaxis > Podaxis mareebaensis. The sequence continues at coordinate 104,511 of JAEUWP010000480.1, forward strand.
AGAAGCTGACGTCGAACACTCGCGAGATTGCAGCTAGCTCCTGAGATCTCGGGGCTCGACCTCGTCAATGCCCCTCTGCACGCACCGTGTCCGTGTAATGCTGACGTCTTGCGGGCGTCTGGGTACCGCAATCTGTGAGAATGTTCATGAAACATACCATTGGTCTCCATTTCACAGGTTTTTCAGGTATCCCTATCATGAATAGCCTAAAGGCTACCTTAGGTACGCCGGTGCCTTACAAATCAAATATCATGTATATTGGCAATATTGACAATTATTGATCCTCATTGGGACGCATAAGCTAACAGTGGTTCCAAGTCGGCGGATCATCGACAGGTGACTCGATCAATTTCAAAGTAGGAGAATGTTCATTTTCTGCAATTTCCCTGAGGCCTGGGTTGGAGATGTGAGCCCAGTCGTGGTGCTGTTGCTGGTAACTACCCTGATACGCCATTTCCATCTGCTATCAAATACTAAATTTTAGTGGAGGGTTGGGGTGAGGCTTGATCCTGGGGCTACTATAAGACAACGGGGTAAGTTGGGAGTGGAGATAGGCTCCTGTTTCTCTCGGATTCCTCGCCTTCCTCTTTGCTTTACAGGCCCTTCGCCTTTAATTCTTTTATGTCTCTATATCGAAGTTCTTTGCATCCTCCAGTCTTTCCTTCTCAATTATCTCCATATTCATCACTCGCAGGCGCGTTGACTGCAGACACAGCACGACAATTTGTAAACCCAAGACGGCGACGCGTCCCTCAATATAAAAGCAAGGTTCCCCCAGGCCGTAATTCCCTTTGCCTGCCCATCCTCTTTGATCATTTTGGTGCCCGGGGTCAAGGCGTCCCTGTCCATGACTTTATTGCTCTGAGTACCAATGCGCTTGCACAGGAAATCATAGGGGCCCATGACCAGGTCCTCGCAGGTCTCCACATCCGTCAACTCACGCTGCGGGTCATGGTAAGTCCCTGCTTTCCCTTGCTGTCCCAATAGGGCTTTGACACTTTCTGCTCAGTGGCAAGGATATGAGTATCTTGGCTGGTCTCGTAGTATTCCGGTTAGTCCGGCGACTTCCCGCGCGCAGCTTGGGGCGACAATCGCCATGCAGTTTTGGAATTTCATCGAAGTGCGTGATATGATTTGCCAGAGCTAGTCGTCCCTTACAACCTAGCCCTGCAGGATGTCCGAGACGTGCACACTCACGATCCTGAGTGGAAACTGGGCCCTACCGCCATTAAGTTCGAGCAAATTATCCTTCTCGGATTGTATAATATTTACGACGATATCTGGCAAGCGGACGTTGCTGTGGATGCAGCACTTTCAGCGCCTCAGTCGCTCTAACTATACCCTCATCGCTGTCGCAATGCTTTCTTGTTGTCTTCTTGCTCTCGAATCCTGCTATCGTATTCTTATCATTGCTTTGCTTAATGTTTTGCCGGCTTCGCACTTTTTGTATTAATTGGATCCCTCGTCCATTATCCATTGATCCTGGAATAGTTACAAGACAGAAACAATTCACTTCTTGTTAGAGCAGGAATAGCCCTCAAACGAAGGAAGAATCAGTCTCCGGGACCTGGCGCAAAAACCTCGGGGGCTGCGATATAGCGGTGGTCTGATGGTGGTGTTCGGCAGCCAGAGCATGTTGCGGATACTGAACGGTACTTACTGTTTATCACCCCGAGATCCCCATGACCTCTATGATCGGAACCAGTGTATGCATGATATCGATGAGTAATCACACATATTGGGTCTCTACATCGTTTGTCTACAAATAATCAACTACAAGGGCCGAATCCCGTGAAGTACGAGGGTTCACGAGCAAGAGGGCCCGTCCGGAAAAGGGGTTGAAATGACAAAAGAGAGCATCTTCGCTTCTTTCATCAAGAACAGGGCTTAAATCCATTCTTTTCAAAGTCATGCAGCCCCGTCTTTTCCCCACGGAATCCCTTTCGGAAGGGCCCGGAAGGTCTACTCGGAGAGCGTAATACCTGCGTCCTGCTTCGTCGTCACCAGAGATATCTTGTGCCCTTTGGTTGACGGACAAAACACCCGGGACATACCGAGTTGGTTGAGGGGGGCTGGTCAGAACAAAACTCTTCATATTTCCTAGAATGCTCAAAGAAAAAACTTCTTCCACCGAAGCCCCGGAATCCGAAAGGTCCATGAACAGCAAGTGGACCCTAACCATAGTAGATTGATCCAGCCAAGGCCTGCCGACTTGCGCAATCCCTACTAACGCAAAGGATACAGCGGACCGAGGAAAAATATGCACCCCAAACTCGAAGCAACTCGAGAAAGCGGCCCTTGAAGATGGGTTCAGGAAGCTCTATCGGAGAGGTTGTTTCCGATGAAAGGGGGCCTTGATCAGATCGATTGAAGACCGCAAAGAATTCCCAGTTGTATATTTGTAGCAGATGGGTCTCGGTGGTGACGCTGTAAGGAGTTTGCATAACCGAGGATACATCAGGTGGAAGAATCGAACGAGTATAAATTGACTAATAAGCCGGGAGTTATATTGTCAAGAAGTGAATCGCCCTTGCTTCTTGAGACGTACTCACACTAAATTGCAATACCGTTCTTCGCTCCAAATCCAAAACACCGAATTCAAATAGGTCGGGACCGCTAGGGCGACGGCAGTGGTTGATACATACAAGACCGTTGTCGACAGTCAAACAGTTGACCCCGGTACGACTGCTGAGTGGTACTGAGTAGTCCACCGCCACGTGGGGTTTACTGATATCGGATTGAATACCTATCACTCTGCTTGAAAACAGTCGGTCCATTGTGCATGGACCAACAAGTATGTATAAATAAACTTACAGTAACGGTTCATGGAGGGGCAAGACCACAAAGAACGTTTTTCGCCTCAAGTCCATGTAATGAACAAATGTACCCCATGCCGGAATAGTATACTCGAAAGCGACGGGCCCATATATATCATGTATGAAAACCCAGGTGTAAGTTTGTCGATAGTGCAAGGTGTAAGTCAGGAAGATGACATATTCCCCCATTATGGCCACGGGTTTTCCACGGGCTGCGATGCAAGGTGCGCTATGCCAACAGCGGGGAACAATCCAAAGCGCATCTTCATCACTCCATTTCCTCTCCAAGATTTCTGCTTGAACTATGATCCTTTCGAGCTCTAGTACTTCTTGGTTCAAATCGGTCGTTGGGCGAAGCATGTCCTTGGTTTGATTGAAGATTCGAATCCACAAGTGCCGTTCTCGAGATAGTCGGTTCATATATCGACATATCTGTTCAATGTTGGGCGATACGAATACGAATAGCGACTAGGTAACAGCTTACTCGTCTGCAAGGTAGAATAGCCGCGGCCGGGAGGTAGCTAAAGATTTCGAGGAGTATGTCTCCAGGCAGACCAACCAGCCTTGTCGTGGCAACGCCTTGCATCATATTGGGAGTGTTAAACAACACAATCGCAGTGTCTGATAAGTAACACGCACGATTGGTACATCATTTAAACCGGTATCATGGGGTTCAGCATTCAACGCCACAAATATTTACTAGGTAGCTCATTGCTATTGTCAAATTTTGTCACTCAGCAACATTGCAGCCGTCTCACAGGCACCATGGGGTCGGGCGCTTCCGGAATTTGATGGTGGAATCTTACACTCACGTTGCATCGATAGTAGAACAATGTACCATGCAAGAATAAGTCCCTCGGTGCTCTGCGTTTCTTATTTACTGTGATATTCATCAGGTACCGGCTACGGGCTTGTTGCATACAATAATAAAAGCTACATTTGGGCTTCACCATTACCGCTGCGTAGATGCTCAAGTGCGAGGACCGACTGCAACGAAGAACCGCTCTTTACGGACAACAAGCTCTTTCCCAAAAAAGGGTCGAAATAACAAAAGCAAGCCTCCTCGTTTTTCCCGTCGAGGGCAGGGCTCAAGTACATTCTGTTCAAAGTTATGTAGTCCCGGCGTTTCGCCCCTGGATCTCTCTCGGAAAGGTCAGGAAGGTCCACTCGGACACCGTAGTATCTGCATACTTCCTCGGTATCAGAGCTATCCGGTGCTCTTTGTGTGACGGATAAAACACCCAGGGCATACTGAGCTAGGGGAGGAGGATTGGGAAGAACGAAACTCCCAAAAGTTCCCGGGACGTCCAAAGAACAAACTTCTTTTAATGGATCTGCAAGACTGACAGATAGGAGGCGGATTCTGATCAGGCGAGGTTCTTGTAGTCGGTGTCTACCAATTTGTTCAACACCCACTACCACGAAGGAGGCAGCGGACCGGGGAAGAAGGCGCAACCCACACCAGGATGCGGGAAAGCGGCCCCTCAAGATGGGCTCAATCGGAGAGGTCGAACCTGCCGGCTGAGCACCTTGATCAGGACGACCAAAAACCGCAAAGAAATTGTTGCTATATGTTTGCATCAGGTGTGTCTTGGTGGCGATGTTGTAAAGCGTTCGCATAGCTGAGGATCCATGTGATGGAAGGATTGAGCGCGGACGAATCGGCTAGATCCAGGAGTTGATGATCATCGAATCACTCAGGGTTCCGAGATGTGCTTACATTGAAATAGGATATGCTTCTCGTCTGTAGATCCAAGACATCGACAAGGTGAGGGTTATCAGGATGGAGACAATGGTAAACGCATACGAGGCCGTTGTTGGCATCCAAAAGGTCGATTTCGATATGGTTTCTGAGTGGCACTGAGTATTCGACAGTCACATGAGGCACACCGGTGACAATTTGAATGCCCATCACTTTCCTGTACAATAATTAGTATACCATCCATAGATCAAAAAGCGTGAACAGACTCACAGAGATGTTTCACGCAGAGGAGCCGAGACCACAAAGAAAGTCCCCCCTGCAGAATCCATGTAGTGGGTGGCTGATTCCAACAACGGAGGAACGACGTGGGTAAAGACGGCGGGGCCATCCATGCTGTGTATGTTGGCCCAGGTGTAGGAAGTCTGCTGGCCGTCCCAGAAGGACCTCTTGAAGACGACGTATTCCTCCATAATAGCCACGGGTTCTTCATGCCTCGACCCCAGCGCGCGGGTTTTGCTGCGCCAATAGCGGGGAGCAACCCAAAGTGCATCTTTATCGCTCCATTTTCTCTCCAGTATTTCTGCTCGAGCCATAACCCTTTCAAGCTCCGACCACTTTTCCTGGTCCAAGTCGATCACTGGGCGAAGCATATGCTTGGTTTTGTTGAAGACACGGATCCACAAGTGCCTCTCTCGAGATAAGCAGTTCATCTTTCGGCACACCTGCTCAGACCTTGAGCATCAAGAGTATAAATAGCAACCAGAGAGACAACAGACCTGCCTGCAAGACAGAATGATGGATGAAGCTGAGAGGTAGCTGAAGATTTCGAGGAGTACGTCATCTGGGAGATCAATAAGGCTTTTGGCGATGCCCTGTGTCATGTTGAAAGTTTTGAATGCGAAAATTCATGTATTGGGCTAAGCCTGGAGGATGCACGTGACGTTTGCACCATTCCTATATACTCGATGTCGGATTTGACAGTATGCTGTATTACCACGCAGAAACATTATCCAGGCAACTACAAGAAGTCTGATTTGTATTGTTGCGTACGATGAGAAGAACTACGTTTGTATTTCCACCTCATCACCGTGTAAATAGTCGAGTACGAGGACCGACTCCAACAAACCACTTTTCACAGACAACAAGGCCTTTCCCGAAAAAGGGTCGAAATAACAAAAGCGAGCCTCCTCGCTTCTCTCGTCAATAGCAGGGCTCAAGTACATTCTGTTCAATGTTATGTAGTTCCGGCTTTCCCCCGGCGGTTCGCCCCTGGGAGTGTCTGGAATGTCCACTCGGGCACTGTAATATCTGCATTCTTCATCGGCATCAGAACCATCCAGTGCTCTTTGCATGACGGACAAAGCTCCTAGGGCATACTGAGCGAGCGGAGGAGGATTGGGAAGAACAAAACTCCCAAAAGTTCCCGGGACGTCCAAAGAACAAAGTTCTTTCACTGAAGCTTGTGGATCCGAAAGGTTTATAGAAAGGAGGTGGATTCTGATCAGGCAAGGCTCATGCAGCCAGTACCTACAGACTTGTTCAATGCCTACTACCATGAAAGAGGCAACAGTCCGAGGAATAATGTGCAACGCACACGAGAAGGATGCGGGAAAGCGGCCCTTCAAGATGGGCTCCGTGAGAGGGGTCGAGCCCGTTGGCTGTGCACCTCGATCAGAACGCCCAAAAACCGCAAAGAAACTCTCGCTATATGTTTGCACTAGATATGCCTTGGTGGCGGCGTTATAAAGCGTTCGCATGACTGAGGGTTCGTCTGGTGGAAGGATGGAGCGCAGACGAATCGGCTAGATTTAGACTGGTGACCATGGAGTTACTTAGGTTTCCAAGGTGTGCTTACATTGAAATAGGACAGAGTTCTCGTCTGTAGGTCCAAGACATCGACAAGGTGGGGGCCATCAGGGTGAGGACGATGGTTAACGCATACGAGGCCGTTGTCAATATGCAAAAGGTTGACTTGGGTACGGTGTCTGAGTGGCACCGAGTATTCAACAGCCACATGAGGCCCACCGATGTCCGTCTGAATGCCCACCACTTTCCTATACGATAATTAGTATATCATTTGTAGATCATCGAGCGTGAACAGGCCCACAGTGATGATTCACCGAAGGGAGCTGAGACCACAAAGAAAGTCTGCTCAGCAGGATCCATGTAACAGGTGGTTTCGTACAACAGCGGAATAACATGGCTGAAGACGGCGGGACTGTCCATGTCATGTATGTCGACCCAGGTGTAGGAAGTCTGTGGGCCATGCGAGGTGGAACTCCCAAAGACAACGTATTCGCCCATAATAGCACTGGGGAATCCACGACTTGACCCTAGCGCGCTACGCCAGTAACGGGGAGCAGCCCACAATGCATCTTCATCGCTCCATCTTCTCTCCAGTACTTCCGCTCGAGCTATGATCTTTTCGAGTTCTGACCCCCTTTCTTGGTTCAAGTCGATCGCTGGCCAAAGCATGTGCCTGGTTTGATTATAGAGTCGAATCCACAAGTGTTTCTCCCGGGATAAACGGTTCATTTTTCGGCATACCTGTTCAGGTCTTGAGTGTCTAGAGTATATATGGTAAGCAAAAGAGACAACAAACCTGCCTGCAGAACAGAATGATGGATGAGGCTGAGAGGTAGCTGAGGATTTCGAGGAGTACGTCATCTGGGAGATCAATAAGACTTTTCAGGATGGTGTCTTGTGTCATGTTGAGAGTGATAGCTAATGTGTTGAGGTGCCCGTAGTACGGTCAGATCACACACGCATCATTCGATTACAAATTCTTCTGCGTCCCTACCCTGGATATTTATGCAACACTCCTGGGCAATAATCAGTATAGCGTACATAAATCAATGAGAGTGAACGGGCTCACAACTATGATCTGGGGTAGGGAACCGTGACTGCAAAGAAGGTGCTTCTCCTAAGACCCATGTAATAGGTGACTGAATCGAATGGCGGAACATAGTACATAAAGATCATGGGCCCATCCATGTTGTGTATGTCGACCCGGGTATAGGAAATCGCCCCAAAAAATCCTCCGCCTTTTTCGAAGACGATGTTTTTTTTTCCTATAATGGCCACAGGTAACTTAGGCTTTAAGCTCGTAATACATCATGGCCGAACAAAGGACGAGCATCTTTGCCAAGCTCCTCCAGCAAGGTACTTTCGTCGCAGCACAGAAAACATATTATTCAAGAACACAACACAAACAATCCGTTCTCGTACATGCACTAATAACACCAACAACAAAACACACAATCAATTTAAACAAACATATGCAAAATCACGCTTTATACCCCAACCCATGACCACTCTCCACATTTCCATAACTCTGCATCTGAGCCAGAACATGACCTTTCTTTCTCTTCGCCACATCTCTCAGCGACACTCCACCACACCGTAACAACAACCCAATAACAACTACCATGGTCACGGACGTCATGATGACCCTTCCGACGTCCCAAGTCCTAGAAATTTCAGTCCAACCTACGACCCCGGCGCCCAATATCTCGAGTCTGGCACCAAGGTCTAGATCAGAGGATCCCTTTGCGTCTTCTCGTACTCGGAGGACTTCGTGTAAGATGAAGGGGAAGAGGGTGTACAGTAACAAAAGGGGCGAGATTACCCATCCTAGGCACAGGGCAACCTGCGTAATGTGGATAAATATACGTATTGTTTCGGGGTCGTGAGGAAGGGTTTACGAGAGCGTCGGAGGGGAGGTGGGTCAGTAAGTTAGTCTAGCAACCAGGAGGGGAGAGGTACGAACCTTACGATCAGGGACAGATAGGTACTTCCCCGCATGCTGATACAGCATCACCGACGACAATCCCACCTCCACCGCCGCACACACCATCAACACATCATACCCCCTCTTCAAATTAACCAACCTCCATAATGGATCCTCTGCTATAGCTAACCACCAAGGCAAACCGCCAGGGGCTGTTCCAAGATCTCGTGCATGTGCCAATGTTGTCGCGCGATAGCCGAGAAAGACCATACCCAGTATGAAGATCGTCATAACGAGCATCATATCGAATACGCGTTTGACCGTGTAGAACTTTGGCCGACGTGTGCAGTAGCACAGGCGCCGAATGCGGTAGCACATGAAGGAGAAGCAGGACATGACGATGAACACGTCTGTCAAGCACGAAAATACCGCCAAGACCGTTATCAAGCCCGTTGTATGTCGGTTGGGAGCCGTGTTTGTGTTAAATGCTAGTCCCCAAAGCACCGCACGGAGGATATATGATACAAATAGAGACGACGTGGCGAGGAAGAGGGCGATAGGGAATATGGGTCCTACGGCGAAAGGTGGGTTAATACTGCCCGTTGGACTTGGGACGAGGAACATGGTAGGGGGTGTAGGTTTGGGTGAGAAAAGGGTAACGTGTTTGGAAATGTTGAGGCTTGCGGGGATGAGTTGGAGGGCAGTAATGAGGGCGAAGATGATGCAGAATGCGAAGATGGTCGCGTCGGTTGGTGAGAGGTTTAGGGCGGAGATGCCGCTGCTGTCGTCGGCCGCGGTACTATCAGTGAACACGATTGGGATGTCGGTGGAAGAGTTTTCATCACTATGTTGGGCAGAGACCTGGACCCCGGAGAGAAAGGGCAATAGAAAGTAAATGGAGAGAATGAAGGAGCACCTCAGACGCGGGCGACCGAAGCGCATTTGTGGTTTAGGAAAAACAGCGAGTCTAAGGGAAAGGAATGGCGGCAGCAAGGCGCAAGAGAGGAGGTCCAGGAGGATCTTATACTATTATTTTTCTGGATATTCAAAAGCTCGGAGACCCGAGGATTGCCAGGCTCATAGGAGAGACTGAATGAGTTGTGGAGCAAGATTTGAACGGATGACAGCCATCTCTAAATGCCAATGATTGACGCCGTTATGAAATCAGGATTGGATGTCCCTTGAAGACTTGGACAGCCGTTTCGGATTTTGATCTGCGCAGTGACGAAATCTTATGGGTGTTGGTTCCTGCCAGACGGCAAGAAGAACAGAGAGCATATCAGTCTTCTCAGCCGCGTCGCCACGGGAACTGGGCTAGGTGCGGGGAGGTGTACTAAGTGTCCGGGGTACAACGAGACTATACAGTATTTGCATACGGAACTTGCCTGACTGGAAACATGTGGGTCAGGGTGGCCTCGGCGGATGGGGTCGCGGTTTGTGGGGTTGTGTTAATCAGAGAATCGTGTTGGAGACGAGGATACCGCCGCCCTAGCAATAAGTCGATGCATTCATGGATCAGTCCTAAGACGTAAATGTTGGGGCAGTCGGCGAGGCCTGCGAAGTTGATCGTCGGTGAGTAAGTGGGTGGAAGTGATGTGGAAACAATAACTGTTGTCACTAGAAGTTGGCCGGGATTTGAGTAGTGGTGGTGATATGTGGAAAAGGTTGTTGAAAGGACTACCGTTGGTGCAAGCGAGACAATACGTTGAGTTCCAAATATAGGGTAGGCAAAAAAGTAAATGCATCGGCCGACTAGCTCAGTTGGTTAGAGCGTCGTGCTAATAACGCGAAGGTCTTGGGTTCGATCCCCACGTTGGCCATTGTCAAGAAATATCCTTTTTTGTTCACAACGATCCCGGGCCGAACCGGGATAATAATCTCTCAAGTCGAGAGCAACCACAGCCAACACTCGCCACTCTCTCCAAATGTGTCTCCTCCTCTGGTATCCACCACTATGACTTCGTTCATAGCCTCCACCTCTCAGTCTTATTTCCCTCGTGTCTTCTCTGCCGTCTCAACCACCCGACGCGCAACGACCCTCTCGGGTACAGGCACAGAACACTCAAAACATCCATACCCTTTCCCAAACCATCCCCGTCCAACCCCTCACGAAATCTTCCACCTACCCATCGGAGCCTCTCCCTCAGAAATCAAATCCCGCTGTCCGTCTCTCCCACCCATTCCCTCTCCAAAAGGCTAATAAAAGCTATCCATTCATACACTTCATTTTGCTAGACTACGACCTTGTACGGTACCACCACCCCGACTCTCCGTATGCCCGCACAAATACCCCATGTGCCAACGAACGCAACACCCGTTTTCAATCTATCCTCTCCGCATATAATTCCCTGCGGTACCCTTCTACATCATCGTCTGCTAGGTATGGTGCCGGATGGGCACATTATGGTCAGGGACCAGGTTTCGATCCTTACCTGTCCGAACTCAACCGTCGGCGTCGTACGTCCCAATATGCCGAGCACATGAAACGACATAAACAGGCTATGGAGGATGAGGAACGGGAGCGGGAGCGAGAAGAATGGAGCAAGACTGCTGGAAGTCCGAGGGAGCGCATGATGTTGGCATTTGGTGTTGTCGTCTTGCTTGGAGGGTTGTATCCCTCTTTATTCCTTTTCCCGTTTCGCATGGAACAGATGCATCAGGCTGCGGTTGTTAATCTTACGCGGGCGAGGGATGATGCGAAAGAGGTCGGGCATGTGAGGCGGGAGGAGGTTAGACGGAGGGTCAGGGATATTAAGGCTGCGAAGGAGGTGGAGCGGCGGCAGTGTGATGAAAATGAGGTCTAAGTTATTCTCCGTAATATTCTACTGTACATTGTCGTTTTACTAAAGTCTGTTCTTTCAATTCACCCAATGATCGCAGAAAAACCCTGTCACGAATGCGTAGACCGCCTGATGAATCAGCTCGGGCAGCGAATTCAACAGCGTTTGTGTCCTATTCACCGTCAGCAACAACACCTCACTTGGATAACAAAGCAAACCACTCACAAAGGAGCGTTATCCATCAATTCTGCCCAGAGCGGACAACAATCCACAGACATAAATCCCATAAACACCAAATCCGTCACAAACCCACGAACGCCATAATAACTCAACACGCCTCTCAATCCGCCAAATACCATCCCCTGACCCAAATACGCAGCCCATTTCTCTACCGCGCCGACGCTCTCACCATTGTTATCATTAGACGGTTTAGCGAGGTTCGAGTACGGTTCTTCGGGTGCCTTATCTCTCGCTTTGTCCCCAGCCAATGGCGGTGTCGGGGGACTCCTCCCCCGTGTATCCCTACATCCAAAGTTGCGTTTAAAGAACCTGAGAATATATTCGCCTGGAACATAAGTCACGGGTCGACCAGTAACGTGCTGCTCGATCGTCTGCGTGATACTCGTCCTATGCAAACCAAGGTGTCAGATGTAGTCACATAGTTTGAGAGGTGCACGACGCACGCAGTGATACCGATTAACCCAGCGCCTAAGCCGGAGGCGAATGCTGATAAGACGGATTGGGCATGTGGGCGGGTGTGGTGAGGGTTGAGGTTGGGATTGAATGTGCGGGCGGTTGGGGAGGGGTTTTGAATGGGTTGGAGGAAGATGGTGTAGGTTTGGCGTGTGTAGTATGGACCGGAGTCGAGTGGTTCCATCGTTGTGCGTTGGGTGGTTGAGGATGGGATGGGCGGGGAAGGGGAGGGGAGGGAGCGTTGTGGAGGGGCTTAAGGTGGTGATGTCATTGTGAAGTCATCCCAATTAGGGGTACGTCCTTCGCTCGGATGTTGATGCACATGCGGATTTTCAGGAGGACAATAGTTTCAAGAGATATGTATCGCAGTCACACTCACGGTCTCAACAAAAGCCTCTCTCCGAATATCCAGCTCCCGCAATTCCGGAAACACGTCTAACCACTTCATGGCACTCACCATCATGCAATAAATCTTGATTACAGCGTTGGATAACATATATGAACCTCTGGTATTGTTGTCAGTCACCGGCCTCATCCCTTGTTCGAAAGTAGGCGTTCTTTGGGTCTAGAAGCCGCAAACAGAGAAGAAAGTTGTTGAAACGCTTTCTACATCTCCCTGTGAAAGGATCATGGCCGACAGCTCCATTTTCACGGGAAGGGACGTGATCTTGGAGCACAAAGCAGATCGGACTTGAGGAAATTAGGAATTTCACATTGCACCGACTGCGAAGCAGGGAAGCATGTGAATGTTGGGAGCGTCCAACATGTTCAGTCGTTCAAAGGACTACAAAGAGTGGTGAAGGAGGTCCCGTGCCCGCCCGGGAACGCCACAGGGTGCCATTATGGAACTTGGGCAAATTGGGGTTGAGTTCCATTTCAGCGCCTTATTACTTGAAACTCCTACCACTCTCGTTAATATCCATTCAACTTTAATTCTTGCCTTTGTTCTTTCCCCCGATAGTCGTAGACAGCGCACGGACACATTTATTCACTGTAAGATACATTCGAAATGTAGCGTTTCAGGGGAAGAAATCGAGCCCCAACTAGGCCATTGAACTTTGAAATAGAGTGTATGTGCAACCTTGTTTTCGGCGAGACTATGGATGTGGAGCAATTCAGTTTCAATTCAGTTCTCACTGAAAACTCACTGAAAACGGGGATGCACATACACCCTAATACTAGCAGAGATTGTTGAGCCCGCCTAAGTGATAAAGACTGCGGGTATGCTGAGTGACCAGGCCGCTTGCTGTCTCGGGACCTCTCTTATTCGGATTGCTTCGCTTTCCTTGGTCCGCCCGACTCAGCCCCTTGCCTGCCCTCAGGCCTCATTCTTGGAGGTGGCGGGTGACGCGACGATTAAAACATGGGAGCGCTCTCCCGATTAATGAGCAGAAGATAGTACAATAAATAAACCATGGAAAGTCGTAAATAGAGTACTTTGGACAGCAGACTCTTGCCCGCAGAGCGGAGAGCAGCTGAAGATACACTACAGAAAATGAAACTTACGTCACATAGTGGCAACCCATACAGATATGTAGTCCGGGACACTCATCTTGGCCCGTCAAATCTCTGATTCTTACATCATCTTCTTCATAGGTGAGAATGGTGAACAATAGAAGCAGAATCAAGAAAGCTTCCAACATTCTTCAATGTCATAATAGGCGTCTGAGGATCTAATATGTAAGGTCGCCCAAAGCCTGATCCTCGTGCCAACGCCTCCTCAGGCAGCTCCGCTACTTTGATGAACTTCCTGCTTGCCGCAGCTCTCGTTGTCCCATTACTCGTCGTGTTGAGAAGACCTAGAAAGCGGTATCCTCCCGGACCTAAGCGCCTCCCAGTCCTAGGGAACTTATTCGACCTCCCGAAAGCTCATGCCTACGAGAAGTATGCACAACTTTCAAGGGACCTAGGTGACTCCTGCATCACCAGAGGCTTCTCTATGGGGCTCATCATGGCCTGATAGACTCTGACATTGTTTACCTCGATGCCGCCGGTACACCGTTCATCATTCTCAACTCCCTGCAAGCGTCAACAGACCTCCTTGATAAGCGCTCCGCAATTTATTCAAGCAGGTACCATCAGACAATGGGCTACGAGCTGTGAGCACCACAAGCCTATACACGATCAGAGGTACTCATTCTGGGCAGAGTCGAGGGCCGCCGCTTCTTTGCTATGCAACCCTATGATGACGAGTGGCGTGAAAGCAGGAGAATCATGGTCAAACATCTATCGGCGCCAGATCAAACGCCCATCCGTGCCCGTATAAGAGATTTTGTTCGCAAATCTCTTCTGCCGAATTTCCTCACCTCGCCTGAAGACTTTCTGGTTCACGTCAGGAAGTAAGTTCATTTATTTTTGTTTTGGGTTTACCCTTCTGAGGAATCCCAATCACGTCCACCCATGATCCCAGCGGTGTCGGGGGGAGCATAATATCCCTCGCATATGGTCTTCCGATCAAACGAGTCAATGACCCGTGGATCGCTCTGGCCGACAAGGGAATGGAGTGTATTACAGCTGCTACTGTGCCGGGGAAATATGTGGTTGATGTATTGCCTTTCCTCAAGTACCTACCTGAGTGGTTTCCTGGGGCTAGCTTCCAGCGGGAAGCGAGAGAAGGAAGGGAGACCTTGCGATACTTTTTCCGGCACCCGTTCGAAACTGCAAAGAAAGGCATGGTGAGTGATGGTTAATTTGTACGAGGACGTAACAGTGAAGACCCTTGTAACCTAGGCGGATGGTACTGTCCAGCCTTCCTTCCTTTCGCAGAGCCTCGAGGAAGGTGGTAATTCTAACGACGAGGAGCACTACGAGAGACTACTCGAAAACGTCGGAGGCATGTTTATTGCAGGTATGTCTAGTTCCTCTCTTTTGTTCCTCCAACTAACGGGCTCATGTTCAAATACAACAGGTGGCACGGATACTTCCGTAACAGCCGTGAAAACTTTTATTGTCGCACTCCTCCTGTATCCCGAGGTCCAAGCAAAAGCACAGGCCGAGATTGACACTGTCATCGGCAATAGTCGTTTCCCTGACTTCGATGATAAACCCAACTTGCCTTATGTTAATGCAGTAGTGAAAGAGGTCTTGCGGTGGAAACCGACTGTGCCTATTGGATTTCCACACATGTCTACTCAGGACGACACCTACAGGGGCTACTTCATACCCAAGGGATCGATCGTCGTGGGGAATACCTGGTGAGTAGAACTACGGCGTACGTTAGTGTGACCGCTGATGAAACCAAGGGCAATAATGCACGACGAAAAGATGTTCCAAAACCTGTCCGAGTTTGTCCCAGAACGCTTTCTTACACTGTTGGGACAGCTGCGAAAGGACGATAAGATATTGGATCCTGAAGTCGTGGCGACATTTGGATTTGGCCGCAGGTATGTTTTGCGATTACTCCTCCTTTCGACATCACGAAGAATTCAAAAATCAACTCCAGGGCATGCCCTGGAAGTACTGTTGGCCTCGAGGGCCTTTGGCTCGCTGTTGCTTCAATCCTAGCGTGCTTTAACATCTCTCCGGCCTTGGATGCGAATGGAGAGCCGGAAGTCCCTGATATACAGTATCTCGGTAAAGAGATTGTTTTGTAAGTCCTCCGCCGCTATCTTTTTCTAGCATACGGTTAATCATTTCCCAACCATCAGACACCCTGAGCCGTTCAAGTGTCGGATTACACCTCGCTCGAAGGAAATCGTGTCGCTTATCCAGTCAGAATATGATGAGAAGTCCGAATATATCTGATCCGAGTGCTGAATCTTTGTGATGACTGTGAGTTTGGAGTGTAGTAGTCTAGGCCAATAATCGTTCCGATCTTGTACACTAGCAACCTTATATTTCAATGATTATCTGTGTTGGTTCCAATTCTTGCTTTGCTGAGGATCTGAAACTGTCTTCGTCACATGCAACAGAAGAAAAGAGACCGCGGATCTCCTCATTTTTCCTCTATCCATTGGCTGCTATTTGTCATTTACCAGTACAGTCGTGGAGACAGGAGTTGACTCATTTCAGATCTCCCAGAAGAGCCGGGTTGACATGTATGTTAGCAGGCGCCATGTTGTAGTGGGATTGCCGTAGACCTCAATGACGCTTTCCACTCTAGTCGGACACAGGACCTTGGGGCTTCTCAGATATCTCTCTCAACCTCCTACCTTTCCGCTCCTTTCTGAGTGCGTTACATAGATCTTCCATGTTAATGCGAGTTGTGATTGTTAAGGCATTGGTAGCTATTGACTAACTCAGCGAGAATATCATCTCTTTCTGTTTCATAAACTCATTCAGTGAAAGTGAGTTATGATGGTTAGAACTAAACTTTCCGCATACGCAGGGTTCAAACATTAATTGATGGTTATGATAGAGTATATAGGCGAGCGAGGAGACCCCTAAAAGAATTCTGTACATCCTTCGCTCGGAAGTTGATGCACATGCGGATTTTCAGGAGGACAATAGTTTCAAGAGATATGTATCGCAGTCCCGTTTAATCTAAACATTCTGAGACTGTGACAGCATCGGCCAACACACTCACGGTCTCAACAAAAGCCTCTCCCCCAATACTCCGAATTCCAGCTCCTGCAATTCCGGAAGCACGTCTAACCTTTTCATGACATTCACCATCACACAGTAAATCTTGGTTACAGTAGTCCAACTTAGCCAACATATGTATACGAACCTCTGGTAATATTGTGAATCACTGGCTGACTTCACAATAACAACACCAGCAACTATACAAGGTTGGTAGTGTACACGATCAAAACGATTGTTGACTTAAACTACTACACCCCAAATCGACACTCGCCACAAAGATTTAGCACTCGGATCAGATATATTCGGACTTTTCATCATATTCTGACTGGATAAGCGACACGACTCCCTTCGAGCGAGGTGTAATCCAACATTTGAACGGCTCAGGGTGTCTGATGGTTGGGAAATGATTAACCGTATGCCAGAAAGAGGTAGTGGTGGTGAACTTACAAAATAGTCTCCTTACCGAGATACTGTATATTGGGGACTTCTGGCTCTCCATTCGCATCTAAGGCCGGAGAAATGTCAAAGCATGCTAGGATTGAAGTAACGGCCAGCCAGAGGCCCTCGAGACCGATAGTACTTCCAGGGCACACCCTGGAGCCGATTGTTGAATTCTTCGTGATGTCGCAAGGTGGAAAAATCGACAAGACGTACCAACGACCAAAGCCAAATGTAGCCACGACTTCAGGATCTAATATCTTATCGTCCTTTCGCAGCTGTCCCGACAGCGTAAGAAAGCGCTCTGGGTAAAACTCGGACGGGTTTTGGAACATTTTTTCGTCATGCATTATCGCCCTTGCTTTCATCAGTGGTCACACCGACGTACGTCGTAGTTCTACTCACCAGGTATTCCCCACGACAATCGATCCTTTGGGTATGAAGTAGCCTCTGTAAATGTCATCTTGGGTTGACATATGTGGGAATCCAATAGGCACGGCCGGTTTCCATTGCAAGACCTCTTTCACTACTGCATTAACATAAGGCAGGTTGGGTTTATCGTCGAAGTCAGGGAGACGACGATTGCTGATGACAGTGTCAATTTCAGCCCGCGCTTTTGCTTGGACCTCTGGATGAAGGAGGAGTGTGGCAATGCAAATTTTCACAGCCATTACAGAAGTATCTGTGCCGCCTGAGGTGTTTGAACGTGAGCCCGTTAGTTGGAGGACAAAATAAAAGGAACTGGGCACACCTGCAATAAACATGCCTCCGACGTTTTCAAGCAGTCTCTCATATTGCTCCTTATCCTTGGATTTATCACCCTCCTCGAGACTCTGCGAAAGGAAGGAAGGCTGAACAGCGCCATCCGCCTAGGTCACAAGAATCTTCATTATTGCGCATTTGTACAAATTAAACATCACTCACCATGCCTTTCTTTGCAGTTTCGAATGGATGCCAGAAAAAGTATTGCAAAATCTCCCTTGTTTCCCTTGCTTCTCGTTGGAAGCTAGCCCCAGGAAACCACTCAGGTAGGTACTTGAGGAAAGGCAATACATCAACTGCATATCTACCGGGCATAGTAGCAGCTGTAATACACTGCATTCCCTTGTCAGCTAGAGCAATCCATGGATCATTGACTCGTTTGATCGGAAGACCATATGTGAGGGATATTATGTTTCCTCCAACACCACTGTTATTATGGGTAAAGTGATTGGGATTCTTCAGAAGGGTAACCTAAAAAAATGATAAATGAACTTACTTCCTGATGTGGACCAAAAAGTCTTCAGGCGAGGTGAGGAAATTCGGCA
The DNA here is from genome assembly GCA_018524725.1 of Podaxis mareebaensis. Classification (NCBI taxonomy): domain Eukaryota; kingdom Fungi; phylum Basidiomycota; class Agaricomycetes; order Agaricales; family Agaricaceae; genus Podaxis; species Podaxis mareebaensis. The sequence continues at coordinate 122,501 of JAEUWP010000480.1, forward strand.
AAAGAGATTTACGAACAAAATCTCTTATCCGGGAGGAGATGTATGTCTGATCTGGCGCCGATAGATGCTTCACCATGATTCTCCTGCTTTCACGCCATTCGTCACCATAGGGTTGCATAGCAAAGAATCAGCGGCCTTCGACTCTGTCTGGAATTAGTGCTTCCGAACCCTGCGGCTAGGTTCTGATGCTCACAGCTTGTAGCCCATTGTCTGATGATACCTGCTTGAATAGATTGTGGAGCGCTTATCAAGGAGGTCTGTTGACGCTTGCAGAGAGTTGAGAATGATGAACGGTGTGCCTGCCGCATCGAGGTAAACAATGTCAGAGTCTACAAAGGCCATAATGAGCTGTGTTGAGAAGCAAGTGATGCAGCAGTCACCTAGCTCCTTTGAAAGCTGGGCAAACTTCTTGTAGGCGTGAGCCTTCAGGAGGTCAAATAGGTTCCCTAGGACTGGGAGATGCTTAGGTCCGGGAGGATGCCATTTTCTAGGCCTTGTCCATACGACAAGTAATGGAACAACAAGAGCTGCAACAAGCAAGAAGTTCATCGGAGTAGCGCGGCTGCAGGAACCATGGGCACGAGGCTCAACCACTGAGCGACTTTACATATCGACTCCCAGATGCCCGTTACGAAATCGAAGAATGTTGGAAGCTTCCTTGATTATGCTGCCATTGTTCCTCATATCAATCAGTCTCGAAGTCACGAGATCAATCCAAGATGAAGCGGGCCAGACACCGTGTGGAATGACGAGGGCAGCCCTCAAGGCCTCAAGGAAGCTCCTCCAAGGGCCAAGAATAAGAAAACTTGAAAGTGCTGAGAGGGATCAAGAACAGGGATTATGAGGATAAAAGATGGGGGTCCGATCTCTTCCCCTGAAATGTTACTTTTGAATGTATCTTATAGTGGAGAAATGTGTCCATATGTTATCAGTATAACTATCGAAGGAAAGAGTAGAGGCAAGAGTTGAATGGATATTAAAGAGAGGTGGTAAGAGCTTTAAGTGACGAGGTGCTGAAATTAAGCCGGTGATAACAATTTTTGAGACAATGGCTTTGGGACTGAATAGGAGGCGACCAGACAACGGCACGTTTGTCTGTTGTCAGTTACTTCGCCCCGAGCATTGGACCGTCTGTCGCTGTTAACACCAGGCTTGCCTGTAATGTGTCCCGATACCAATAGTAATTGCTACGCTCACTGCCAGAATGTTCATAAGTAAAAGATGTGGAATGGAATTCAATTTTGGCCCTGCCAGTGAGCCCAACTCACACCCTCAGTTAGATCACTACAAACACACCGCTGTGAATAGTGCATGTTGGAACCTAATATACTAATTGGATAGTATACAGCAGGAATTCCAAGGGTATTCAAAGGCGTTCATTGGATGACTCTAATATTCTGCAGGCCATAGTCTGCAAACAAATCATTGGAAATATGTGCAGAATTTTCTGCTCAAATAGAGGAGAGCTCGAGCACTGAAGAGATCATCAGAGGTTTCTCGCATACATCAGAGAAATCACTTGCAACTCTGCTATGTCTTTTTTTTTTGGTGGAACATTTTGTTTTCGGCCGCTGCCTATGGCTGTGCCTGGAACTAGCTGGTCGTGCTTGATTGACGATCAATTTCAAGAGGTCACCCGGGGGGAAACTTGCTATGTCTTCGCCACTAGATATCCTTAGTTCAATCACAATAAAGTACAATACTCGTAATGTTTTGCGTCCCGTCATAGCCCGTCATCAGCTGGAAGGCCCTTGATGCATCAGACCCTGACCCAGGCACTCTCGGCCTTGCGCCGTGTTATAAAAAACCTTATCCACTTCTGAAGCCATTGTCTTGAAAATTGACCATACTTAGTGGGTGCCTATTATGCCGTTTTGGAGGGGAATATTATGTCAAACGCAAGATCGAACGAAGAAAATGAAGAATAAAACTTGAGAACACATGACAATGTCCTTCGCAACGACATCGAGTGAACAACTTGTATTATGTGTACGTTATGTACAGGCTAGAAATATTGCTTTCCGTTGCATGGAGTCTTGAGCCTGGGGAGCAACCGTCTTAGACTATGTGTCCAATCAACTCACTCTGAGGTGGCCTAATACTAGAAGGATTACTGAGAAGGAATGTCGATTGTACTCCCGAGGGTGAACAAAATTTGGAAATTCTCTTTGATATGCAGATAGAATATCAGCCTGAGCCTCAGTATCCATAAAGCCCAACCCTGACGTGGCTACTGAAGCACTAACAGAATGCTGAGCCAGCCTAAGTAGGTAAAAACAGCAGGTATATCCAATGAGAGGCCACTCGCTGTCTTGGGGCCTTTTCCATCCAGATTGCTTCAGCTCCCTTCACCTCTGTGAAGAAACACAGAGCGTTTTGCCATGGAAAATGTTTGCAAGTGCGGTTGCACCTGTCAACCAAGTACTTGGCCTTCAACACCAAGACCTAATGAAGCATCCGAGATAGTCAGGGATTAGAGGGAAGGGGAGTGTGGATTTAGTTATCGAAATGCTACGAATCAGGGCATATTTGTACAGCGAAGCTGTCTACATGTATCTACGACGTATTTATGAAGCTCAATGTTAAGAGAAACAAAATTTTCTAAGAAAAGGGAGACCGAGCAAAGAGGACAACCATGTAAGCTACGAAAATTCTGAGAAGTCGGACACAAAAAAAGACCGGAACACATTGCAGGCAAAATTTATATGAGGCAGATGTAAAATTTCTTGAAAGTTTTATAACGGCGAGGGAAGTCGGTGAGTCGGGAATGTCCGAGTGCCGGGAAAAATGAATGTTCCAAAAAGGGTATGTCGGCGATGGTTCTAATGTGCGGGCGTTCCGAACAGACGTCGCTCGGCTACCAGTTCATTAGTAGCCGGGGTGGCAGTCTCTACATTCGATCCGCCAGGTTCCACCTCTGGACTCCCCTCTTCACTCATCCTCGGAGGTGGCGACTGACATAACCATTGGTTAGAACATGGGGTTCATCCGATTAACCGGCAGCCCGTCGTACAATCAATAAACTATAGAATATTACAACTGAGTACTTTGGATAGTAGTCTTTTCCCCGTGAAAAATGAAGTGATTCTCTACGTCGGACGGTGCCATTGCCAGCACGGATGGTAGACACTCGTCTTCTTCAGTCCATCAAATCTCTGGACTCTGACATCACACTCCGCCATGAGAATGAAGGTGAGGAAAATAGCAGCAGAGTCGACGGAGGTTCTACTGATCTTCCATTTCATAATAGATGTCTGACGGTCTGATATATAAAGTCACCCAGTGTTGGATCCTAGTACCAACACTCCCTACGGCTCTACCACTTTGATGAACGTCTTGCTTGCCGCAGCACTCGTCGCATTAGTTGTTCTATGGAGAAGACCTAAAAAACGGTATCCTCCTGGACCTAAGCGTCTCCCATTCCTAGGGAACCTATTTGATCTCCCAAAGGCCCATGCACACGAGAAGTATGCCCAGCTTTCAAAGGACCTAGGTGACTCCTGCATTATTAGTCTTTCAATGTAACTCATTATTACTCGGTAGGCTCTGACATTGTTTACCTCAATGCGGCCGGTACACCTTTCATCATTCTCAACTCTCTGCAAGCGTCAACAGACCTCCTTGAGAAGCGCTCCGCAATCTATTCAAGCAGGTACCATCAGACAATGGGCTACGAGCTGTGAGCATCAGAACCTAGCCGCAGGATTCGGAGATACTAATTCCGGACAGAGTCGAAGGCCGCCGATTCTTTGCTATGCAACCCTATAGTGACGAGTGGCGTGAAAGCAGGAGAATCATGGTGAAGCATCTATCGGCGCCAGATCAGACATACATCTCCTCTCGGATAAGAGATTTTGTTCGTAAATCTCTTTTGCCAAATTTCCTCACCTCGCCTGAAGATTTTTTGGTCCACATCAGGAAGTAAGTTCGTTTATCTTTTTTTTTAGGTAACCTTTCTGAAGAATCCCAATCACGTTTACCTATAACAACAGTGGTGTTGGGGGAAGCATAATATCCCTCGCATATGGTCTTCCGATCAAACGAGTCAATGATCCGTGGATTGCTCAAGCCGACAAGGGAATGCAATGCCTCACAGCTGCTATCGTGCCGGGTAAATATATGGTTGATATATTACCTTTCCTCAAGTATCTACCTGAGTGGTTTCCTGGGGCTAGCTTCCAGCGGGACGCGAGGGAAGCAAGAGAGACCATGCGATACTTTTTCCGGCACCCATTCGAAACTGCAAAGAAAGGCATGGTGAGTGGTGTTTAATTTGTACAAGCACGCAATAATGAAGATTCTTGTAATCTAGGCGGATTGTACTGTTCAGCCTTCCTTCCTTTCGCAAAGCCTCGACGATGACGATAAATATAACAATAAGGAGCACTATGAGAGACTACTCGAAAACATCGGAGGCACGTTTATCGCAGGTGCACTCAGTTCCTTTTGTTTTCTCCAACTATAGGCTCATGTTGAAATACCTCAGGCGGCACGGACTCTTCTGTAACAGCTGTGAAAACGTGTATTGCTGCACTCCTCCTTCACCCAGGGGTCCAAGCGAAAGCGCAGGCCGAGATTGACACTGTCATCGGCAATAGTCGTCTCCCTGACTTCGACGATAGATCCTACTTGCCATATGTTACCGCGGTAGTGAAAGAGGTCTTGCGATGGAAACCGGCCGTGCCTATTGGATTCCCGCACATGTCGACCCAAGACGACATCTACAGAGGCTACTTCATACCCAAAGGATCGATTATCGTGGGGAATACCTGGTAAGTAGAACTACGGCATACGTTGGTGTGGCCACTGACGAAAGCAAGGGCAATAATGCATGACGAAAAAACGTTCCAAAACCCGTCCGAGTTTTACCCAGAACGCTTTCTTACGCCGTCGGGGCAGCTGCGAAAGGACGATAAGATATTAGATCCTGAAGTCGTGGCTACATTTGGATTTGGTCGCAGGTATGTATTCTCGATCCTTCCACCTTTCGACATCATAAAGTTTAACGATCGACTGCAGGGCATGCCCCGGAAGTACCATCGGCCGCGAGAGCCTTTGGCTGGCCGTTGCTTCAATCCTGGCGTGCTTTAACATTTCTCCGGCCTTAGACGCGAACGGAGAGCCGGAAGTCCCTGATATACGGTATCTCGGTAAGGAGATTATTTTGTGAGTCCTCCCCTGCTATCTCTTTCTAGCATATCATAATTTTTGTTCAACCACCAGGCACCCTGAGCCGTTCGAGTGTCGGATTACACCTCGCTCGAAGGAAATTGTGTCACTGATCCAATCAGAGTATGATGAGAAGTCCGAATATATCTAGTCCGAGCGCTGAATCTTTGCGACGAGTGTGGATTTGGGGCGTAGTAATCTAGGCAAATAATCGTTCCGATCCTGTATACTATCAACCTACCAACCTTGTATTTTAACGATTACCTGTGTTGGAGTTTCAATTCTTGCTTCGCTGAGGACCTGAAACTGCCTTCGTCGCGTGCAGCAGAAGAAGAGCGACCACGGATCTCCTCAATTTTCCTCTATTAATTGTCTGCCGTTTGCCGTTTGCCTGTTTCGTCACGAGGACAGGAGTCGACTCGCTTGGGAGCTCCAATAACGACCGGGTTGACATGCATGTTAGCATGCGCCATGTTGAGGTAAGATTGCTGTAGACTACAATGACACTAGTCATGATAGTTGAAACTAAACTTTCTACATGGGCATGGGCAGGGTTCAAACATTGACTGGTAGTCACGATAGAGTATATAAGCGAGCGAGGAGAGCCCTAAAAGAGCACTCTACTCATTGGGCGGACGGTACAGACGACGTTCTGATTTGGGACCCTGGGTGTGCCCTCAAAATGTCATGATACGAACTACCTTCATAAACACGGAATTCTATACCTGGATGAGCCCACAACTTGTCTGATAGTGGCATCTCGTCGAGCTCAACTCCACCAACGACTATGGCACGTTCAAGAGAACTGAGTCTCGAAGTCAAAAAGTCCGATAAGGCCAGCCCTTTCGACCTGAGTCCCTCAATCTCTATAAAGTTCAGAAGAGCTAGTTTACCTGCGGATCGACTCGCAGACCTAGAACTACGGGGGCGTAGCGCCAAAAATTCAAGTAGCTCAGTGCTCGGATTACGCATTGCTAAACGAGTGAGTCCGCGTAGCTGTGGAAGCTGGAAGAACTTGACAACTTCTTCGGTGGCAACGTCCGCAGGCACCATACGGATCGAGCAGAGAGAGCAATTAGAGCGTACAACCATATCATGCAACGCTAAAACAAGATTTTTATCGTTGTCGGGGACCACGTCAAGCTCGATAAGCCTAGGCACTGTGAGTTTCTGAAGGAGGGGTACAGTGAGGTTGGGGTCAAATCGATTTCGAAGTCGAAATTGCCGTAATTTCATATGCGTGAGGGGAGGTGGGACTAATTCATGGTAGGGCCCATAGGCGGGCGAGAGCGGGACGTCGAATGCCTCAAGATTCGGGCAATCCCTCAGGGTTTCGAGGATGAGTTGGTATGGGACGGGACTGTGACAGGTGAGCTCTGTAAGATTGGCATGGCGGATGCCAGCGCGCGAACAGTTGACACCTCGCAGAGACTTGTTGCTGAGAATTTGGGACCAAAGTGTTGCTCTTGGACCGGGCTCCCAGCCGCGGTTGTCGAGGATCTGTACTGATTCCAGCAGTGGGAGGTTATCGAGGTTTGGGTATGAGAATAGAAGAACGGCTCCTGCGGGCAGAGGGGGGACATTGCTATCTGCAAAGGCGAAGCTGATGCTCTTCCATCGGCTGGAGTAGTGGAAATACAAAGAAAGGACTTGGTTTGTTGCATCGCAGAGCACAGGAACTGGATCCCGGAAGATCATCTGTGTCAAACCGAGTGTCAAAGGGAGTTTGCCGGAACGTTTGAGCCACAATTTGATGAGTGGTAGTTGCCGCGCCGAAGGGCCGAGTACATAGATAGATGACCAGAGCTTTGGAGAGGAGCAGGCAACTTTACGCCAAAGCGAGCAGACATGGCTGAGTGGGAGTGGAGTAGAGAATGTTGTGTGCGAACATCGCACTGTGGGTTTTGACGCGTTCCGAATGCGTGGGATATCGAGATATTGAAGGAAAATCTGATAGAGGATGTTGGACGGTAAACAGTGGATTGAAGCCGCCATTTGAGTTTGAAGTATGAGTAGTTATGTCTATTTCACGAGTACGTCGGATTAGAATCACTGTAGATCGTACTTAGGTGATCACTCACCCGGATAACTTATAGGATGTGCTGAGGACTGGAGGCAACCGAGCCGCCCTGTATTTAATCCTCTTTCACATGGGTCGTGGAATGATATCCTTGTTTTTTTTTTTTTGAGGTAGAAAGTGCTCCTTGAAGAACAACCGACTACATAGCCAAGTCTTGTCCGGGGATCAGCACGAATACAAGGCGGCACCACAAAGAACAGGGAAACAGTCCTTGATGTAGTATAACACTTCAGCGCAACGGCACCACAGGCAGGAGCTTACCACAAAGAGCTGCACCGAATGGGAAAAAGGATAACGAATGTTCAGCGACCCTGATTAACTGGCTGGTGACTTGTTACGACCATGGTTATGTAACCCACTTGACGTGCGGTCTCGTGCCAAGATGGTTTCGTTCACACGGTGAAAGAACAACGGAAAACAATGCACAGGCGCCCCTGCCCTGCCCGCGAGCACAGGCCGACAGGCCACGATCACTACATAGACGATGCAACTATCAGTACTGGCAGGCTTCTTCCCAGGAGACTTGCGTCGACCAACGCTATTATTCAGGAGGCGATAATGCTGCCGAGAAAAGAGCGATAGAAGGGGCGGGATGAAGGAATGTGTTTACGGCGTTAATGTCGAGGAGAGTGGCGGGTGACGTTACTCTGGAGAGAAGATGATGTTGCCAGGGAGGAATGATGGAGGAGGACACCGGGAGGGCTACATTGACAAAAGTATCGGCGGCGAGTGAGTAAAATACCGGAAATATACCCAGAGGTCTCTGGTCTTTCTTCAATATCTTCGAGCTTTTTCACCTTAGTATTGGGCCATTGAGAAGAATAATGAAATCAAGCCTAATTAATCTAGCTGGGTCAGGCGTATCTATAATTGAAACATCTACAAATCAGCTGGGGAAGACGCGATTGACGAAATATTAACCCCGTCGTGGAACCCCGTGCTTGACGGTGGTTTGATATATATATCAATATGTACCCTTTTTATAGACACATGTGAGAGAACAGGCTATTGTCACAAGTTGTTCGCCCTTATTAAAAGCCACACCTAGCGGTACCCAGTGGCTGTCCTTATTGCACTCGATTGGTTCACTATAGATACTATCCCATTTCAGTCACAAAGGCTCAACTGCTGTTGATGTCATGCTGATTTTAGTAGGAGACATGAGCTTCCGCTTTGATATTCCGATATTAAAGACTTAAATCCAGAAGTTCCTGGTGTGGTAAGGATTCTCGAAACAGCATTCACGTTTTTTTTTGTGACTTCGAGATAGAAAGACGATACTTGTACTATACAAATGTTTGTACACACTGATACTCCTTTCCCATATCTACGGTTTACTTCCTCTCGATGGGAAGGAATTTGCAATGAGGGTTAGGACAATGGAAGCGAAGACCAGACCAAAATCTCATCTGATAATCTGATCCGAGAATCAATTAGTTGGGCATGTGCTTAAGTTCCACGCAAGCTTGCAATGTGGTCATACTGCGTCACGTAGGACGCGGAGTTTAGCATAGCGCCGCCCTGTGTATACTCTCCGGGCTCGGGACCTTGATACTAAGGCGGACGTTTGAGGAGAAAGGATCCAGGTTTGGGTGTGTACATCAAATCCTCATCTCTCCAACAGGCCCAATCTCGAATACGAAGTAGTCCATCTGTCTGGGAATCTCCCAGATCGATTGCAAGACTCCAGCCTATGAAGACAGATCAGGACCACATAAGAGGCAGCTCGGCCCGGAAGTGTGAATGGAAAGGCAGAAGTACCTATTATACAGTATCTCAGAAAGGACACTGGTGTATCGGATCCGTAGCCGCCTGTTTCCAGCATATGACTGTACGAGCCCATATCACCGGTTTAGTCGGAGCATGATGAGATTTCTGAACATAATTGGCCTGAGCCCCGAATTTTCGTGATGAGCACCGATTTGAGGGTGGGGTGGTCAAGCCAAATCACCGCTCTATTCATGCCCTTGGGAGCGGTCCACCAAGCTAATGCTCAGCGCTCAGCGCTCATCGCTGAACCCCCCTGGCACATATGTTCGGAGCTAGATTCCTCATTTGGGCCACGTGAGACCACTTGACACTGGTCAGCCTTTCAACTTTTGGGACTCAACGCGTCAATGCCCAAGATTATCCTTTAATGGGCGGCTACTATCGTTTTTTTTTCCTTCTCCTGCTCCACTGCTAAAACCTTCCTGTCCGAAGAACCAAAATGGATAGATACTGTCTCGTCCTGCAAAAGATGCGGCACTCCTCTTGAACATCTATCAAATACTCCTCCGATGGTATCAGTTATCAATTAATCGTCTCTTCTGGTCAAGTAATGTGACTGGGGCATCCAAGAAGCTGGTGCAAGATCATCAATTCATCTCCCTCAGAGCCACCAAACCTCACAACCGTGAGAGAACCAAGTATAAGTAGACCAAAGAATCTGATGTCTGTCAATGTTGTAACTTGGTCGGATTCTGCGACTCTGATATGTAAATTGGCTCAGTGCTTGACTCTCGTGCCTTGCTTTCCCCAGCCTCGGCTGCCTAGATGGACTTCTTGCTTGCTTCAGTACTCGTTTTCCTATTACTTGTCATATGGCGAACAAGGCCCAGAAAACGGTATCCTCCTGGACCTAAGCGCCTCCCCCTCTTAGGAAACTTGTTCCAAATCCCGAAGGCTCATACGTACGAGAAGTTCGCACAGTATTCAAAGGAGCTAGGTGGATAACCTTACCGTTGTAAAACTCCTCAAGGTAACTCACCACAGCCTGGTAGGCTCGGACATCATTTACCTCGATGCCGCCGGTACACCATTCATCATCCTCAACTCTCTCCAAGCGTCAACAGATCTCCTTGAGAAACGCTCCGCGATTTACTCAAGCAGGTACCACCTGACAATGGGCTACGAGCTGTGAGAATTACAAAGTATATACAGGTCTCCAGAATACTGATTCCGGACAGGGCGGAGGTCCGGCGCTTGTTTGCCACTCTACCCTATAGTGACGAGTGGCGTGAAAGCAGGAGAATTATGGTCAAACATCTTTCGGCGCCAGATCAAACACCCATCTACGCCCGTATAAGAGATTTTGTTCGCAAATCTCTTCTGCCGAATTTCCTCACTTCACCCGAAGACTTTCTGATACATATTAGGAAGTAAGTTCATTCTTCTTACATTCAGAGTGGTTCTTTTAAGAACTCCCAACCACCACCACATCTAATAACAGCGGTGTCGGGGGGAGCATAATATCCCTCGCATACGGTCTTCCAATCAAGCGTGCCGACGACCCATGGATCACTCTGGCCGAGGAAGGAATGCAACGCGTTGGTGCTACCACAGTGCCCGGGAAGTATGCAGTTGATGTATTGACCTTCCTCAAGTATCTGCCTGAGTGGTTTCCTGGGGCAGACTTTCAGCGGGAGGCAAGGGAAGTGAGAGAAATCATGCAACAATTCATTCGGCGTCCATTCGAAGCTGCAAAGAAAGGCATGGTAAGGGGTGACTAATCTGTATGAATTGTGGAATGAAGACCATCGGTAATCTAGACGGACGGTACGGTCCAACCTTCATTCCTTTCTCGGAGTCTCGAGGAAGGCAGCAAATCCAACGGTAAAGAACACTACGAGAAACTGCTCGAAAATATCGGAGGAATGTTTATCGCAGGTAGGGATAAATGTCTCATTTCTTTCCTTCACTAACCTTCAGTTCAACACCCCAGGCGGCACGGACACTTCCGTAACAGCTGTCAAGACCTTCATTGCCGCACTCTTCCTTTACCCGGAAGTCCAAACGAAAGCACAGGCTGAGATCGACAACGTCATCGGCATTAGCCGTCTCCCCGACTTTGATGACAAGCCTGACCTGCCGTATGTTAATGCCGTCGTGAAAGAGATCTTGCGATGGAAGCCGACCGTCCCCATTGGAGTCCCGCACATGTCGACCCAAGATGATACCTACAGAGGCTACTTCATACCTAAAGGATCGATTGTTATTGGGAATACTTGGTGAGTAGGACCGCGACATGTATATCGGTGAGACCGCTGATGAAAGTAAGGGCGATAATGCATGACGAAAAAATGTTCCCGAACCCATCCGAGTTCGATCCAGCGCGTTTTCTGACGCCGTCGGGACAGCTGCGAAAGGACGACCACGTTCTAGATCCAGAAGTCGTGGCAACATTTGGCTTCGGCCGCAGGTACGTTTTGCCGACTATTTTATCTTTCGATGTTACAGAGGATTCACAAATCAATTTCAGGGTATGTCCCGGAAGCAACGTCGGTCTCGCGGGTCTCTGGCTAGCTGTTGCTTCCATTCTTGCGTGCTTTGACATCTCGCCAGCATTAGACGCGGATGGAAAGCCGGAGCCCCCTAATATCCAATACCTTGGCAACGAGATTGTTTTGTAAGTTCTTATTGTTATTTATTGTTACTTCTCCGTAGCATGCGGCTAATCATGTCATAACCACCAGACACCCTGAACCATTCAAGTGTCGGATTACGCCTCGCTCAAAGAATGTCATATCATTGATTCAGTCTGGGTATGATGAGAATTCCGAATATGTTTGGCCCTAGTGTTGAATCTCCCTGAGAAACGATGATCGCGAATAGGGTACTTAGTGGCGTTGTTCCGTTCTTGTAATATAGGTATTCATGCGAATGTAAGACTTGGTTTCCACCGTATGGCTTTCTGACCGCCTGTGTTCGAGCTCTTAATATCCTAGTCCCCGCCCGAATCGGACCGACAATTTCAGCACAGATAAATGACGGTTGAGACATCGCCTCACCCAGATTTAATGCGACTGACGATTAGTCGGTGAGGACAATCAGGTTGCTGCGGATCCAGCTCAGGGTGTTTACACCTTACATAGCTTTGAGTCATAAACGCCTCCGAGATGCCAAATGTACATTCTGGCTTGTAAAATGTAACAACTGAGGTGTTCAAACATCCCAAGTTCATATATATTTCCCTGCTCATTGCGAGGGCCATGGGCATATCGCGCTTGGCCTGGTGCTTCTGTGTAGCGGGCTGGGCAATAGAAGAAGGGCGATATATATACGGCTGGTAGAGGTTTATAATAACGTGGTAATCAGGAGTACTCGGTTGGACGACTGCATGAGGGGGCGGGAATGGTCGTTGGAGGCCAGGGGGACTGCCATGTAGTCGTCTTAACAGGAGGGGGCGGGTAGGAAATTTTGCGAGTGACGACGTTGTGGCGGAGTGGTTCGGCGCGGTTCTAATTTCCGGTATCGCATTGAGATGATCAGGGGATAAGTTGCCCGTTTGCTGGCACTCTGAGGCCCATGACTCGCCGTGCTACACGAGAACTCGCACCGGGTGCGGCACTTAGAAATACTAGGAAATACAACACCGCATAACTCCCCTGTAATATGAGGCGGTGACACTCGAGAGGAAGACAATAGCAAGGGTAACCTGGGGCAAGCAATAGGTGCATTTCTATTGACTGAGGAGCTTGAAGCCTGTGTATATTGATCAAAACAATTCAGTTCACCAAGCTCATGCCCCTGATGAGCATAACCGATTGTATTTGATCAACAGTGACACTGTAGTTGCATTCGACACCCAAGAGAGAGCCCTCTCAAATGGACTGATGGAGATTGGTGACATCTAATCTCGGGATCGTCAAAAGAGACTGACACTTTATCCCGTTGCTGTGCTCTGTATTTATCCCTATACTCCACGGCAATGACCAACTGGTGCTTAAGAACCACGAGGTGGCCGATCCGGATGACAATAGCGTCAATCTCTTTCCTGTACTTTTTTTGTCTCTCTCACATTACGTAAGTCAACTAAGCCGCTGAGTTCCGTTTGCTACCCATTTGTCTTGCAGTCAGCCGCACTTACTGACCCTACACGTCGTTATGACGGCGTGCCATAGAAACCGGATACTATCTAAAATGCTGTAGCTCATTAATTGTCTTTCATTAGGCCGACATTGTTGAGCCACTATATTGATTTATGTGTTCCGACAGGGGATCAGTGCAAGGAATTGACGGCGTAGGCATGAACGCCAGCAACAATAGAACCCCCAAACCTATAAGACGAAGTTGTCTCTGAGATACCCCCCACACATCAGCTAACTTTTCATTGACGATTGCGAAAGGTAAGGCCCCAGTTTTACAGAGTTACTGAAAGTCGCTGACTCTAGCCCGTCATTGCTCACCGGTATTCGGTATTCTGATTCAAAGATGAGACATTCAATTTCTCCAGCGGGCTTCGAGGTAACCGGTATCCAAGATCTTCCAACGGAAATCCTTCAAGAGATATTCCTGGAATACCTCCACCTCTCAAATCCCCCTAACTGGTCAAAGCCAACCGTACGCCACTCGTCGAAGACATTCTCGAGTCCTGTCCCACTTACTCACGTCTGCCGGTACTGGCGTGAGATTGCCTGCGGTTTCCCAGACCTGTGGACTTCCGTCTTTGTGCTAGGCCCGTCGCCGAACATAATCCCCCTCGTTGAATGCTGGCTCGAACGTGCTGATCGCTTCCCTCTCACTCTGGAATTTGTCGAAAAGTCGTTCGGGAGACCCGATGAAGATATTACTGGCAATACCACGTACTTGATCTACAAAACGTTCTGGCAATGGTTGTTCCTCTGGGAACACATCAACTTCACGTTTGCAGACATACCGGGTGATGGTCCCGTGAAAGGGATGCACGAGATTCACATCAGAAGCGATATTGGTGCACCTCCCGAGATGTACTCGGCGCGAATTATCGACCGTCGACAATGGAGTATTAACATGACTGCTCCAGTGTGGTGTCACTCCGTCTACAATCCCAAACTGGAGAAGCTGGAGATCAGAAGTTTGCGTGTCGGGCCACCGCACCAAGATTTGACGGAATTCGTTTGCCATGAACCACTGCTTCAGCACTATATCCTAGACATACTCAAGCGCTGTCCACACCTCGAGAAATTCGACGTCATCATCGATCTCGACGAGGACACGCGTGATCCTTACGTTCCTCCCGAATTCCACATCATCCACCAAAACCTACGCCACCTTTCCGTTCGGAACGACCGTGATATCACAATTTCTGCTCTGCCAGTCATTGACGCCCTCACCTGTCCTAACCTCAAATACCTCGATGTCGGCTTCGACAATAGCGAACCAGGCTTTGTTGAAGGCCTGCACAGGTTCCTTGATCGCTCAGGCTGCAACTTACAAGCTCTGAGAGGCGTGCCTATAGAACCCATGTCCAAGGACTACATGATTCGATTCTTGTCTCTGCCCCAAGTCCGAAACCTCACCGAGCTCAAGATTTGCAAAGCAGTCAGCCCCATCTTCGAGCTCCTAACCCTTCCTCCCACCTCCCCCAACTCCCCTCACGATCCCAGCACCTTGCGACTCGTACCCCACCTAGAGACATTCGAGGTCCAGTATATGTACATCGCTGGATGGGAATTCTCAGACATGCTCGTTTCGAGGTTTGATTCTCTGAAGAAGATCAACATTTCCGGAAATTCGACCGTCGAACGCATTCCGTTGTCCGATAAACTCTGGACCCACCCCGACCTGATGATGCAGATCTTTAGGTTACTCCCAGGTACTTCTGGACTTATGTCGTTTCCCAGGTTGAACACCAAGGCTCCAGATCCCTATGCGGGTGTCGCTGACTTCCGTTCTGTCAACATTGAACGCAAGTTTTGGGCGGATGTCCGCATCGGCGTTCCTACATTTTGAGGATCGTTTCCCCCCCATCTCGTATATCATTTCATGAAAGGCTGTCCCTTTTCCCGCATTATCCGCTTGTATACCCAGCATGGACTGTCATTCTTTGCCTGTAAATCCATAACTCCTCTTATGTCCCAATATCCATCGAAAGCTTTCCGAAACGAGTGAGCTGAATGAGAAATGCGATGAAATAGCATTATCAAATATGATCCACAAGAAAGGCTTCACAGTGTAAATAAAACTCGACATACGATAATAACCTCAACCACTTCCACCCCCAGTCACAATCAAGCGCATACATCAGAAAGGGAACCCATGCGAATGGAATCCCCTCCGCCCACCAGCACCACCAGCACCTCCGCCAAACGAGGTGAACCCGCCACCTCCAGGGAATCCGCCAAAGCCACCAAAGCCACCACCACCCATACCACCACCCCCCTGGAACTGTGCAAAGATTTCCGAGAGGTCCACATGGCTGAATCCGGGACCACCACCCATACCACCTCCGTCGTTCAAACCATCCTCATCTTCACCCATGTCATACCGTGCGCGACGTTGAGGATCCGAGAGGACAGCATGAGCCTCGACCACTAGTTTGAATTTCTCTTCGTCACCGCCCTATATGAATGCATGTGGGTATAACTATGGTCGGGAAAGGGTGTCAATAACGACGACGAACCTTATCAGGGTGATGCTTCAAACTCTCCCTCCTATACGCCTTCTTAATGTCACTATCGTTACAGTCCCTCGCAACACCCAAGATCTTATAGTAGTCCTTGGTCTTACTCCTCTTCAACGCCGCTTCAGCCTTTTTCAGTTCCGCGCGCAAACCACGAACGTCGGCGTCAGTTGCACTGCTCTCAGTTTGGGCCTGTTGGATGGCAGATTTGAAATCGGCGATGGAGGCGTCAAAGTTTTCGAGGTGGAGGTTGATGCGGGCACGTGTGCGGAGGGCTTTGAAGGAGTTTGGGGAGAGGTCGAGGGAGGAGGTTGTGTCTTTGAGGGCTTCTTCGTGCTTGGAGAGCTGTGGGGTGTGTAGATGGGTTGAATTTTGTGGTGGCGGGTTGGGAATGCGGGAAGGACTAACCTTGAGGAGTGTAGTTGCGCGGTTTGAGAGGAGCGTCGCACGGATCTGGCCGCCTTTACCCTCTTCTTCAGCATCTCCGATACGCTGGAATGTGACACTAGGTTGGTGGGCTGGGTAATGAGCATGTAAGAAGAGTGCACACCTCAAGAGCTTCTGTGTATTTTTCCACTGCTTCTTGGAGTTTGCCGGCTTTGAACGCAGCATTACCCTCTTCCTTCAACCGTTCCACATCTTTGACACGTTTTCGCAGCTTCTGTGCGGGCTCGCATGAAGGATCCAGTCGAAGAGCATTCTGCGCGTGGGTCTTAGCCTGTTCCAGTTTTCCACTGAGGAAAAGTACGAGACCTCGCAGGGCGAGGATATCTGGTGAGTTCGGATTCGTCCGAAGGGCATCGCTGAAACGGGAACATAAAAAGAAGTATTACTATTACGCTGGGGAAAAACGCACTTGGCAGCCATGTTAGCGCCCTCCCAGTTCCCCCGCGCCAACTCCAGCTCCACTCTCCATATTCTCCATTCTGCAGGGATTTCGCCGCCCTCTCCCTCGATCGCCTGCAAACACTTATCCAGAGCCAATCTCGCAAGCCCCCACTCCTTCTTCTCCTTGGCCGTCTCAAAGTTCTTTACATGGCCTTCCAGTGTTTTGATCTTCTCACGTAACTGCAATGCCTGGGTATTCGTAGGTTCGATGGAAAGGATGTCTTTGACTATGGGCGCTGCGGCTATTGTTGATCCGAGTGCTAGTTGACATCGAGCGAGGCGGAGTAGGGTCTTGGGGGAGGGTGAGGCTTGTTGGAGGGTTGCTGCATGTTGGCAGTCTTCGAGTGCTGGTCGGAATCGCTTGAGAGCCATGTACGCCGCGGCGCGGTTCGTTAGATAAGATGGTTCGGTGGTATTTAGTTCTATCAGCGATGGGGGAGGAAAGTAGCTTGAGCCGGGAGAGTCGGGAGAATGAATTTGAGATCGTGTGCGTACCGATAGCCTCAGTATAGAGGTCAATGGCCTCTTTGTATTTCCCGGCTTTGAACGCCATATTCCCGCTCTCTTTTACTTTTTCCGCCTTTTTCGCGATTTCTTCAGGCGTTTCTGCTGGGGCAGGCTCACGCTGTGCTGCTGAGCTCTCAGCAGCATCGGGCGTTGAAGAACCATTAGCAGGTGTGTTTACAGGACTCGCAGGCGAGTTTGTGCCAGAGTCTGTGCCAGAATCAGGAACGGGAGTTTGCCTTGAAAAGTAAACCAAGAGGAAGCGTCGATCATTGACCATGCGCAAGCACCGTGTAACGACAAAGCGGCTTACCCTTCGACGCCATTAATGGTGTCCGCAGCAGGAGTAGAAGCGGCAGCACTGGCGCCGTTCTGCTCAGGTTTAGTGGCCTTGGAGGCAGGGTTCTTAGCCTTCTTGTTGGCCATGGTGGTTGATGGTAGGGGAGTTCCTGCCTTGCGCTTCGTTTTGGGTTCTCTCTAATAAAAGGTCACGTCCAAATCAAGATGTTCGTCGTTGTCCACGACTGGGGTTCCCTGTGGAAATAATTGGGTGGAATTATCGAGAAAATTAGAGGCGGTGAGAGGGGTATGCAGCACGACCGCAGCTGACGGAATGGGGTGGAATATGCAAAATCTGCACTTCGTGAACATCGATAACCAAATACCAGTACATACCTGCGACGCAGGCCCCATGCACACAGCGCCAAACACACATCACCGGCCGACTAGCTCAGCTGGTTAGAGCGTCGTGCTAATAACGCGAAGGTCTTGGGTTCGATCCCCACGTTGGCCATCCATTCACATGGATAACATTTTTGACAATGAGCTGTCGAGCCCCCTGGTCCCCTGGATGAAGCTCACGGCCTTTTGTTTCACACAGCACACTTGACACATCTCGATTCACCAGCCAACACGCCATATCTTTTGCTCATAGCCTTTTCTCCACTTTTCCCGACGCTCCTTGAAGCCCGAAGAAGGGACCTGTAATCACACCTATTTTTGGGCAATTCATCGCTGATGGATATATTTTGAGGAACAGACGTACCCGTATGGTGCATTTTCTGCTATCCTTTTCTTCTCTCATTTCCATAACTCTCCAATGGAAGGTCTCGAGAAGCGAAAGGGGGGGAGGTGGTCATGGTACCGGTGGTAGTTTGGGAGGGCATGGTGGTAGGTGGGGGCAGCAGTGGAGGCAGCCATGGAGGCGCTTCCGCTAAAGGTGGTAGTCGCACCTCAGGCAGAGGTAGCTCAATCAGCGCCGGTGGGACTTCTAAACCAGTATTGTCCTGTGGGCGGGGCGGCGGTCCTATCACCACTGTCCCAGCTGGCCAGCCGTTCTCAGGCAGGACACAGGGCGGTGGAACTCGAGACCAAGAGACCAAGTATACGGCACAACTTGAGTTCAATTGATATCGTTGCGCTGAATATTAGGGTGCGGTAACTTTGCAGCAAGTATGAAAGTGGTTATTCTGGCGTCTCAGGACGCGGCGTCGCTGGGCGAAACTTCCATTCTACTTCTGGCCTGTAACATGGGGCGGCGTAGCTGCTTTGGAACGGCCGACTACCTCGATTCCACCGACGAAGTATGTTTTTCATTCATTGTATCTGCATAATTTCTTGTCCGTCCTTCTGTGTTCAGTACGGTCCCCCAGATAATACCACACGCCCAGGCGGACCTTTACATGCAACAGCCTTAACCTCAACCAACTCCACCTTCCGCTTACTTGCCGATAACACAACCGTCACATCCCTAATCACCCGTATCATCTCTTCCTGCAACTCCTCTCTCCTCACCTTCCTTAATAACAGCCTCACCATATCCTAATACAGGACCACCGGTTCCAGAACAGGCTGTACAATATTGCCGCGCAAGTAGTGTTGCGTTGACTCTCGACGGATGCAATAATACTGCCGTACTCAGCGAAGATGAGGATGTCCCGGATACACCTCTGCCGATAAACACGGATACAGGCTGTTAAATTGTTTAAACGCGACTATTGGGAAGAACGTCCCGCTAGTTGAGGCTGAGGCTGCGACGACCCCGGTTTCTACGATTCCAGTGACGACATTTTACCTTAATGGCTCGCATTTGGTTGGAACACCCTCGACGGCCAACCTGAGCTTGCTCCTGCTGCTATGGACAATGTTGCGGTTTGTCATCCGAGTTAATATGTGACTTTACTATTGGTGGTTCTTGACTCGTGTACTTGGGCCCCTCCGCCGTGCACTTGATTTTGCCCGTGTCATGGACAGTTGTTCCACTCCAAGGATACCCCATTAATACACTATGATATTCTTTGTGTTGCAAGGGCCAAGTCGGACAGGAACGTACAAGAGCCGAGAAGAAAGCGGTGCATACCTATGTCCTAACAGGCTCATTCTAACTCGCCATAGCCTTGGTATTTCCTTTTCTGGCCCTTTGTCCGATGTCGCCTAACCGCGAAACCCAAAGAAGTTGGGGATATCCATTATGCATTGACCCTGTTGGATTGTTTTGCATTGATATAAGTGGGGGACAGGCGCATTCATAGGTTGAAATTCCTGTCTTCTCTCCTCTCAATAACGCCAATGAACGATCTCGAAAGCCGAGCAGGAGGTGGTGGCGGTGGCAGGGGTCGTCCTCGCCCTCGCCCTCGTCCTCGTCCTGAAGGAGGAGGTGGTGGTGGAGGAGAAGGTGGTGGTGGTGGTGGTGGCGGCGGCGGCAGCGGTGGGAGTGGAGGCAACAGTGGGGGCTCGTCCGGTAGAGGTAGCTCAATCAGCGTTGGTGGGACCTCTAAACCAGTTTTATCCGGTGGACGTGGTGGTGGTCCTACCACCACTATCCCACCTGGCCAGCCATTCTCAGGTAGAACACAGGGCGGCGGGACCAGAGATCAAATTTATGGCACAAGGTGAGTTCTCATTGCGTTGTTAGTGTCATGCCGAATGTTGACCGGCGATGATTCTGTAGGCATTACGGCAGTGGTTATCCTGGAGTCTCGGGACGCGGCGTCGCTGGGCACAACCTTCCGTTCTACTTCTGGCCTGTAACATGGGGCGGCGTAGCTGGCTTTGGAACGGCTGCCTACCTCGATGCCACCGACGAAGTGCGTTTCTCATTCACTGCATTTGCGTAGTTTTTCTTCTAAACATTCCGCCCTTGCGTTCAGTACGGTTCCCCAGATAATACCACGCGTCCAGGCGGACCTTTATATGCAACAGCCCTAACCTCAACCAACTCCACCTTCCGCTTACTTGCCGACAACACAACCGTCACATCCCTAATCACCGACATCATCTCTTCCTGCAATTCTTCCCTCTCCTCGCCTTCCTCAATCACAGCCTCACCATATCCTAATACAGGACCACCGGTTCCAGAACAGGCTGTGCAATATTATCGTGCTAGTAGTGTCGCGTTGACTCTTGACGGGTACAACAATACTGCCGTATTCAGCGAAGACGAGAATGCCCCTGATACGCCTCTCCCGGCGAACACGGACATGGGGCTGTTGAATTGTTTGAATGCAACCATTGGGAGGAGTGTTCCACTCGTCGAGGCTGAGAACGCGACAACCACCGTTAACACCGTACCCCCGACTGCAGTTATCATGCCTAATAGCTCGCGTTGTCTTGAAATACCCTCGGCAGCCAATCTGGGCTTGCTCTTACTGGTTTGGAAGATGTTGCTGCTTGTCGTCCGGAGTAATATGTAACCTATTTTTTGGTAGTCCCCAGCCCTTGTATTGGGGCTTCTCCGTTGTGGACTCAATTTTGCCAGTGACATGTAGAGTTGTTTGTTCCATTCCAAGTATGCCCTATCAAATATATCTGATATTCTTTTCTGCCTCCGAAAGATATGCCGCTGCAGCATAAGGGTCAGGCCGGACAAGCAAGAATTGGTGGAGCCAAAGGGCGAGCGAAACATATGTGCACTGCCTCAAAAACCTAATACTAGGGCTCCCAAGATCTCCCGACGAAGTCGCCTCCTCCAACTTGGGATCAATTGTCGACTAAATGTGTGTGAAGGTGTGCTGTACGCGTAAAAGCTCAAATCACCTTAAATCGGACATTTTGTTAATGGTCTGGATCAGGATTCGTATGGCGAGCTTTTCAATCAGACATGTCAACGTATCTGCACCATGGGGTGCCGGCGCCAAGGCAACGCTGCCCCACCAAGGGCCGATGTTGCACCTGATCCTCTCTGATTCTCGTCAGGTTTCTGTTTTCTAAGTATCCAAATTGAAATTTCTATCTGATTGCTGCTCCAGAGCCTTCCATCACAGCTTAGAAGCTCTTACCCTAAGTTCAACTGTCACTATCCTGCAGTTCATAGAGACTCCACAGGATACTCACAATTTATTATCTGCTTTAGACATATTCTTGCTCTCACTACCATAGTGGTTGACATTTCTGATGAACAATATACTGTTTCTCCCACATGTTCTCTGCCCTCTCTTTATCACAATTCCTCACATGCTCATACTTGCCTTCACTATTACAGGGAATTTTAAATGCATTTTCTCTACTGCACCCATTAACATATTTCCATCTCAACAGCTGTCTCCATTCAGGGTGATTGAACAAGATGTATTCTTGCAGCTTTCATCCCTGAAACCTAGAGCACACCTAACTGACTTTCCAGTTTCAGGGGAAGCCTGCATGACCTGGTTTAAACTTCACTTCCTCATGCCCATCACAAGTCACTCACACAGATGTTGTGACTTAGAAAGGATGCTCAATAAAGTTGTGTGCATGCAGGATACATTAGGAGTTCCCTTGACTTGTTCAGGTGTTTATTACTATGGAAAAATCAAGTGCTGTAGGAGGGTTGTTGACACATACAGGTAAGAACAAAGGATGTGCTATGATATAGTGAGTATTGAAGATGGATACAAAGTGAGTAGATAGTTCACCTTGGTCTCAACATATGGAATAGTACACTCTAGAGTGTTAATAGAGACATTTGAAGGTCTACAAGGATCATCATTGTTGCATGGTGTATTATCACAATCAGCAGCTGAGGTATTGTTGGCCATCCAGTGCAACAACAACCATCTCCTGGCTTCAGGTGCATTTGTGAATTCAATTCCTACAGAATGTAACTAATTAGTCTTTCCAGGTTGTGCACTCTTGAAAGCCACATCCTTTATCAGAGATACTTGTACAATATCATTTTAGTACTTGGACTACCTTGACCATGTATCAAAATTAATGGCAGAGATGCATAGTTCAATTGCACAACTGGTGTTCAGTCTAGGTCTAGTTAAGAGTCCCATTGAATTATTGTCCATGATTGAGATCAATGATTGCTGGACTTAGGCTGGCTTAGGATGCTCCATATTTACATAATTCACAGTCAATTCAATATCCATTAATCATTTCTCTTTGAACCAGACCACCATGTCAGCATCCAAATCACCAGCAATCAGCTATGAGGAGATCCTCTGTGTTATGAACCAGCCTGGTACCCCCCGCCGCAACATCATTTATCACGCCTTAGTCCACGAGCTTGGACTTCCTAACG
>JAEUWP010000344.1:0-131807 GCA_018524725.1 Podaxis mareebaensis
GTAGGGCTGTGGCGGACTTTGGGGGGTTTGGAGGCGGATGGTTTTGCTGTGGATGTGGAGGAGTGGGATGTGGACGTGGTGGTGGAATTGGCTGCGGAAGGTTTGGCTGAGGATGAGGTGCCATTTCGTGTGGTCTTTGGGCTCTCTCTTGCTGCGCCGAGGGGGGTAAACGTGTGATCGACCACGAAGAGCTCGTTGATGTTGTTGATGGAGGAAGGGTGGATGTCTTTGGATTTGGGGTTTTCGGTGGTGGAGGAGGAACGATCGGAGTTCATCGAGAGATAGGTGTCCATCTTGTCGATGGAGGGAAAATAGCCGAGCCTGGATGGGAATTCTGCATCGAGGGGAGGGACAGCGGCGGGGAAGGAGACGTTGGCATCGGGATCGTACTTGGAATGGTCGCGCCTGCACCTGCGGACCTGCTCCTCAGCAGTCCAGAGACGTCTGCCGAGGGCAACGATGGCTCGGATGATGGCGTCTGTCTGCCAGTTGCGTGGGCCGTGCCATACTGGAGCTGGGGCAGATTTTGTGCCGAGCTCGTAGACAGAGAGGAGGAGGACGAGATGGCGAAGAAAGGGGTCGCCGTCGTGGAGAAAAGCGAGACGGGGGTCCGAGAGATGCGCCATGGCTGGCGACGGATACATTGGCTTTCTCAACAGCCTTGGCCTCGAAGCAAAGAGAGGCTAGTGTAGAGCTCGTTCCCACGCTTGCAATATGGAGCTCCACGCCACATGCTCAATCTTCCCTTCCTCTTCCGGTTACCAGGTCCGTGTCCCGCAGCTGACCCTCTCCATTCCTGTGCTCTCAAATCTTCCAATCCACCCTCGGAACAACGCGAGATGAACCCTCAACACTTCATCACTGTCCGCAAGTATTTTAGTCTCCTGCATCACTCTCAGGGATGTGGCACGGCACAGCTGAGTCGACTCCTTCCGCTCTTCCACTCATCTCTTGCTCATTCCAAATTCATCCACAAAAACTCCACGCAAAGTCCGTCACGGTCCACCCATGTTCCGTCTGTCGGACTGACAGGTTTAACCATGGGAACACGACGTACGTCGTTGGGAACGTGTACGAGAAAGATGCCGTGAGACGCCTTAGCTTAATGACGTATTGATACCCATCATACAGCTTTGTGCAGGGACCGGCTCATGAGGGTGCTGCAAACATACCAACTTGACATTCTCAAAAAGCTTATCAAAAAAACGCACGAAAATTCTTCTCATGACGAAACAAAGAGCCAGTCTATGCGGCGTCGCGCATACAAGTGTTCTCACGCCGATACGTCTGACTACGCAATGTTGAATTGACGTTTCTATGAGCGCTGTTGTGGGCCTCGAACTTTCTGATGAAGTCACGATGAATAAACGCCATTTCGCAGACTCGTGGAGGGAGGCCGTGCATTGAACACGTTTGAACCTAGGTGTGCATCAATGCTAGGGCCACTACGGAGCTGACCTTGTGCAAGTCCTGCACTTGCCACTGATCAAGGACCGTGTTCGATAGATGAATTGTCTACAGAGCGTTAATCGATAGCAACACAAGACGTCTACGCTTTCAAGTTCATCCCAAAAGCCCAAACCATAGAATCAGAAATGTTGAGCAGCGTCAAACGTAACGCATCCCTAGTTACAATCCACAACCACAAATCCCAACTCACCGCCTCACCGTCAATGCACAAACACAAACGACCCCAATACCTTTCCGCCCTCTCAAAATAAAAAGCCAACGACACCTCCCAACCTCCATCCTCCACACCAGCACACTCCTCCGAGACATGCCCGCCCAAACAGTGAACCTTCACGCCCTTGAAGCAGGAGAATTCTATAACGACTACCATTCATCTTATCCCAACACCTGGCACGACCAGCATAGGTGTCGCCGGGTCCGACTCTTCCTCGACAGTCGCATTTTCCGTTTTATATCTCGGGCTATATGGATAGTGGTGATCGTACTCCTCTTTGTGAGTTTTGTGAGTTTACTCTTTCTTTCTAATTTTGGAATGGACAGTTGATGGTATATTGTTTAGTTGTGAATCCCACCACCGGAGCTCTTGGAAGAGGATCTACTTGCGTTGTTGGTCGTGGTCGTAGCTTGCCGCCTTTGTCTGGTCCTAACGACGGTCCCTCGTTATTTAAGATGTGCTGGTTATAAGCGCATGTTTGAGACGGACTCGTGCATCGAGTTTCGGAGGAAAGGTGTTATTGTAGATCTATTCATTAATACAGCCCAAGTTCCACTCTTCCCAAAAGTGACAGCACGATTCCCAATGCAACATAAAACCAAAGATCTCTCCTTAAAATCGACCTTCCCATCTACCCCAATCCAACAGCCACAACCACCAAATCCGAAACCACCTTACATAAACCCTTTCAACTCTGATCAAGAAGCCAGTAATTATCGCCACCGACATAACCCCTATCTACTGCTCCACATCCTCTCCTAATCTCCCAGCACCTCCTCATGCCCACTGCCCCAAAAAGGCAAACCACAGTTTCGCAGGCACATTAACTACCCACCAACGCGCCCTGTCGTTCCGGGATCGACAGAGCCAAGATAACAAAAAAGTTAAACCGTCTCCACCTTCCTGGACATTCACATAGAAGGCGATACGGACCGCGTTCAGATAATTGGCTAGGTTTCATAGGGGTGCTGACGGTAGTCATGGTTATTAATTTCAGGTTTGGTCCTTTGTATTATGTTGTCAAGACGGTGAGTAGTCCCTTTGCCTGTGAACGATTCTAAGAGGGGGTATGGGTTTCGATGGATTACTGTTTGGAGAAGAAGACCTCATAGGCCGGACTGGGTTCATTATTGTTCGTAGGGGTGGAGTAGCTAGTGCTTGGTCGTCGTGGCGCTGATTTTGGGTTTACCTAGCTGGTGTGGATTGGTTTTGTGATTCTGTTACGATCCCGATTGTTCGTCTATCTTTCATGATCATCTAAATGTGAAGATCCAACCAAGGTGTTGAGTCAGTGCCGGAGAAAGAGGTATCATACATGGAGAAGTGTGTACGGCGGGAGACCCCGGCTTTCTGAATACCTACATTGCATAAGAAACTCGAAGCATAAGCCATATCTGAGCCGATTATTGAGAACCTTGGAGATAACTCTGCACAGCTAAAATCCAGCAACGCTACTGCTGAGAAGACTACATCTCTCTAGACTCCTCAAAGTCCAACGACACTAGACTCAGACCTTGAGCTGTTGTGCGACGACAGCAGGATACAGATCAATGATTAATATCACCATTTCATGCCAAACGGCTGGAAATCGTGCAGTGCGGGCAGTGAATGGGGCTTTTTAGCCGCAGAGGCTGTGAGTCCATGTCTGATTCAGGTCATTTAATATGCCCATGTCATCAAAACGAGTTCCTCTTCCTTACACCTTATGCAGACTAACACCTCAAAGCAACCCATTGCCCAAGAAGAGATGGAACTCTTCCAGGGCCAAGAAGATCGACAACACGACGAACGTCTTGGGGCACAGGCGACAACCCGGGCAGGTTGGCACCGCAAAAAAACGCGCTACCTCGCCGTTTCGGGGCTTTTCGTTGTTCTCATTGCTTTGGTCATCTCTGCGCTGTGGATCTGTAGCCATACCAAAGAAAAGAACGGTTTGGCTATGATATGTAAGAGTCCGAATTTGGTTTGTGTAGTTGGTAATGTTTACCGATGGATTTGTACAGTGCTTGGCGCTGCTTTGGCCAACATCCTGATCATTATTCTGATTCGTGAGTACATGAAACTGGTTGTCCATCCTAGTATAGAACAACTATTAACTTGCAGCCAATTATCAGTGGAGCCATGTATACTTGTGTGTTGTTGCGCTTTGCTTTCTGGGTGATGAAGATGTATGATTTCTGGTTCTCTTTCTGTTTTGCATCCATATTATTTGCTGCCATCGATAATACGCTATCTTCTTGCTGAGAGTCTACCAAGCTCCTGTCACCTCATAAGTTGTACTGACGGCCGTGATCTCACAGCTTTCTCCAAGTAAAGGCATTTGATGGCTGAGACCCTAGGAGGGTCTTATGCCTCAGCGTCCTACTCGCAAGATTGAGGGAGGCCTGCTATTGCATTCTGGAGGGAAAGGTATATCACTGAACTAAAGAGCTATATTGTCCTCGACGCCTTAATTTGGCTACTTTTTTTCACCGTTTCTTCATTACAATGTTTATTGGAAATTATTACCAGCATCAGCAAAACGTCCAAAAGACGTTATTGACTTGTAGATCTTGTAAGAACCAAACAGACTGTAAATGCAATAGATGGTTAGAACACATTGGCGTTCAGAATGCCAACTTAGACCCACCGCTTGGACGACATCGTGCTCACCGGCACAACATTTTGACGGTGTCATCATCATCCGCCCACCCTTTCGGCGACATTACCATCGTCTGCCCACCCTTTCGACAACGTTAATATCGTTCGCCCACCGTTCCAACGACCTTACCGCAGTCTGGCCATGTTTCGACGACCTTACCATCATCCACCCGCCATATCCGCAACCTTACCATCATTCGCCCGTCGTTCCAGCAACATTACCATCATTTGCCCATTGTTCCAGCAACCTTGCCATCATCCGCCAATCGCTCGATGACCTTATATTCATCCACCCATCATTTCGACAGCCTTACCATTGCTGAGGGGCCCAAATTATCGTGCCACGTCTGAGCCTGCGCTCTGCTGCAAGACGCGATTGAAGTGTCCATATGTACCCATAGCTAGATAGCAATACTCAGAGGTCAAGGTTAGCGCCCAAGAAACATAGATTGAGCCTAGAAATATAACTACACAGCGAGCTCTGGTGTCACTGTAGCATAGCACTGACTATTTTCTACGAGACGAAAGTGAATAAGAAAAAAATGAGCCTTTTGAACGATTACTTACCAAGAAAGATCAACGTAAAATCACATCCTCTTCGTTAGATCTTTGCCTTTCCAGTTCCCGCTGATTCCATACAGTGGGGCAGCCAGATCACCCAGTTTCGGAGGAGCGTGGAGTGTACAGAACTCGTCTTGATTGATGTCACACAGGCGGACGGTCGAATGGTGCGGATTGGACGAAGGTTCCCCCCTGGATGTGTGACCAACGGCGCTGAAAAGCGTTTTCAGATAAAGGCACCAGGAGAACCAAAAGAAAAGAAGACCACGCATGTCAGAAGCGCAACCACAGGCCCTTTAAGTCCTTCCTTCCTCCCATACTCCACCACTGCCAGCCAGGTATCTCTAAGTGCCTGTCTCATGTTCCGGCGCACTTCCCAGTTCTGTTTCAGCGTATGTTTGTTAAGTGTGCCCACGAGATAAACCACGATTTTCATTTGGCCTTCAAAATCCATTGTTTTGTGTGTTATTTTGAGGGATGAGAGTGAGGCGGTGGTTTGGAAGAAAGCAGTTGAGGGGCTTTCCCATCGCTGTGTCATCGACTAAATTCAGAAAAAAAAAAGTTTATTGTGACAGTGTCGCATCATCACCATTAACGCAACACTCAAGCATCATGGTGCTGCTGACAGCTCAACGCCTGGACGTCGCCACCGACAACACAACGTCCAAGCGTCACAATGCAAACCCTGGACGTTGGATCGCGATGCTGCCAACAACTCAATGCTTGAACGTCGCATCGCATCGCCGCTGCCGCTGACGCAACACCTGAGCGTCATGGTGCTGCTGACGACCCAACGCCTGAATGTTGCATTGCATTGCCGCCAACCCAACACCTGAGTGTCGCGATCCCGCCAACAACTCAACGCCTGAGTGTCCCGGCCTTGCCATCCACAATAATGCTTGAACGCCATTATGTTGCCAATATGCACCTTCGCACCTCTTTGCTCGATGAACCTGTCCATAAGTCCAGGCTATAAATTGCTGCTGATGGGGATCGTTATTTTCATTAACAAACTTCAATGCATACCTTTTTTGGAGGTGGGCTAATGGCATTGAAATACTGCATCATTGTCAAATAGTGGTGAGTGACTACGGCAATAATGAACCTACCTATCACTTGACGAACACAGACATGGTCAAGGAACTTGGGCAATACATACCTGGTTATATTTTTCCTAACAACCATATATGGGACATGAATTTCCAAAAGCAGTATGATCAATGGATCCTCCTATATCAACAGATCAATGTGAATATCACGTCGGATAGGGAGATGTCAATCAGATTCATCTTCCATAGTATTCATAAACGAATTACTCACCGCTGTACTCAGTAATCTGAACGAATGAGCCTGTATGAGAACAAATAGGGATCAAGATTAATCATATAGCCATAAAGCTGTCTACTGTCAGTCATATGCTCCATAACCAATTGCCTCGGGGCTGATAACGTTCACATCAACCCATTGTCCATCTTCTCCATCTTCTGGACCCAAATCCTCTTCCTCCTCCACCTCCTCTTCATTGTCTGTTATTGACATAGAACTCGAGCTATCATCATCATCCATATTCTCCTCAGCATCTGAACCTGGATCCCGGTCATCCAAATAATCATCAACCAAATCAAATCTTCCTCCCGATTCAGGAGAGGGGCCTGACTGATGACTGACTCCACCTCCTAGAAACTGCATAAACATATCACAATCAACAAACCTACCAATCCACTGTCAATATTATACCATCGCAAAACAGCTAGAAGCTCACTCACATGTTCACATAATAGAACTTCCAATCTTCCTTTTCTCCCATGGGTTCACATGCAAGTGTTTTACCAAGGTGGTCACTAGGCCCTTCTGAATAGGCTGGGATTAAATGAACGCTTCTTAATACTTGATCCGGATCAAGAAAACCAAACTCGTCCGAGGATGAATAATCATGTTGAAAGGATAGGCAATGTAGACGTCGAGAGGAAAATCCGGCCGAATAGTTCGAATCATGTGAAAACCAGCACACCCATAAGAAGTTCATTGGCTGAAATTTGCCTTCACCAAATCTTCCACCTGGTGTTGGATGAAACACTTCTGTGTGAAAGATTGCAAGTACACAGGCATAGCAGAACGGGTGTGAACTAGTGTCAGTTGAGTTCTCAGTCTCACTGAATGTCATGATATCTGGGTGGCTATGAGGGTTGATGGAATCTTGTGACCACCGGGCATCATATGTCGTAAAGTTGACGCATAGATACTTGTGGAGGTATAAGCGATTACATGAAAAGAGTACTTGGTTGCGCTGATCATCGCTGTATTCTTTCAAGCTATCTTGTGGATTCAACCAGTGAAACACATGGTCCAGGAGTTTCGGAAGAAAGTCCTAAGTGATTTCAGCCAAAATGGAACACGTTAAAGGTAATAAAGCTCGCCTCCAATGCCGGATCATCATTATTGTCCACCAGCCACGTTGTGATATTGATATAGAATTTCTTCGCTTGCGAAACGTGATAGTGGGCATTAGGAGATGTCAGTGGAAGAGAATCTGAGTCCTCGAAAGGAATGCACAAAGAACCACCAGTTTCTTGACTCTTGTTGTGCTCCTTAATCCTGCGAATCAAGTGCTCTCGCTGCTGGTGCTTAGCGATCTGCAAAGGAAATGAACTCCACTTGTTGGTACAGGCATAGTGTCTTTTCACTTGACGGTGCTCAAGCTCACCCTAATCAGAAATGAATAAAGCTTGAGATCCTAGTACAGAAAGTGATCTTATTAACTTACAACTTGAGTTGAAAACCCATCAGATGTACTGTATCGTTGGATCGCACTCGGATAGTCTCCCAGTGAGTGTAGCTTATAAGTAAAGAGGTTAAGCTTTCGGACATGTGGTCCACTAGCTCGACCCTTTCCTTTATGACTAGCATCTCTTGATTCTTGGCATAGACGAGCTTCTGCCTCCCGAGTCAGCTTGCAGGTCTTGTAGGCAGCACACGTAGTCCTAACGAATTTTTGGAGATAATATCCCAATGCGCGAACTGTCTGCTGAAGAAGATTAATGGTTGATGTTGTTTGAAGCCGTAACTTTGCTAGTGCATGCCAACAACAGTGAACAAACAAGAGATCGAGGACCAGTTGATTGTGCAGTTCAGGAAAAAGGCCCTGAAAGACGGGAATTGAACACTGGCCCCAATGATATTAATATATTCTCATACGTCAACAACAAAAGAACAAATACCTGCAGTAGATCTTCAAAATCACATGCAGCTAACTGCTTCATGTCCGAAGCATTGGAACGAAATCGACGAATAGTGTCTCGGCCAAATCTTGGAATATCACGATACCTACCAATCATGAATGATGCACTGACAAGACGATCGCTCTGGCGTACCTCTTGTCCACTATACCTGTCCTCCCATGTCCACTGGCAGCAAGTAGTCATAGCAGGTGTGTAAACGTTGCTTTCCAAACACCTAGTTCGAACTCATGCAGTAAGTCTGGAACAAAAATCGTATAAAAATCAAACCCAAAACGTGATAAACACTGTGAAAAGGCGTTCTATAATACATCATTAGCTTCAATAAGCCAAAGAAGTACGGGGCTTACATGGGTAGGAACTTGGGATGATGGCTTGAGCAAGTTCTCCACTTGTACACTGGTGATTGCTCAGCCCTTATTGAAGATTTGATGCTGAGCTTTTTCGACATCCTTTTGCCTTTGAGGTGTATCCTCCCATGCAGCGCTTCGCCGCTTGGAGTCAGCCTCAGTTCCCAATTCAATGATTTCTTCCTTCAAGATGTAGCACCGAGGACAGGGGCATTGTCCAAGGTATCAGATTGTAGATAGAATTATCCTAAGTAAATAAATCAGAGTACATACAGCATTAAAAGTGGATGCATACTTTTCAGGATAATCCGCCAAATAAGTAAGGATGCAGGGGTAGAGGCACCTCTCTATGCCATCAGCACACTTGACAACAATTCCATGTTCATAAGCATGGAGAAACTCGTCGTCAAGAATCAACTCCCATAATGCATGCATGAGGTCTTGTTTGAGGTGTGTAAGAACAGCTGCGGAAGGCGGAGAACCAAAGATTTCCATGTATTGCTCTGCAACTGTATCAGGAATCTGTGCGACAGTACAGTCAGAAAGAAAGATCTCAAACTGAAGTTCAAATAGCCCGCACCTTTGGAATGTAAGCGATATGGTGTGCCGTGTAGTTCAATGGCTTCGAACGTGAGTATTTCAACTGGTTTCCGAAGTAACAGTAGATCGGCCAAAGTGATGCATTCCCGAAGCTTGCCAGGTGTGTAGAGTCTGACCAGAGCATCATAGCAGCCACAGAACGATCCAGCCTGCAACCAGGTTCCTGGGCTATCTTCTGAAGCTTCTCGTGTTCCTCTAAAAAAGCGTCCGAGTTGTAAAGTTCCGTGTATATACGTTCTGGTTCCGAACTCTGAGAGTGTCTATGATAGAGGTGGAAGGGAGTGTAATGGAATTTGTGAGCCGAAGGATCAGCAAATGCAGTGCAAACAATGTTGGTGAGTTTCCGATAGTAGATTCCTCCGACAGTAATTGTCGGAGCTTCCGATTCAGGGTTTCTTTGAGAGGGACACTCAGCCAGGAGCTTCAAGGTCACAGATCCTTGATTCCAACCCGCTTCCTTGAGAAAGTCAGGGGTGGTTGGATCGACGTTCCTGAAGGGATGTTGAGCCTCTCGGGCAGCGCTGAAACCCTCAAGATCCTCCAGTTTGAAATCTTCCGAGTGCATGACATTATGTATGACCTGATCAACAGCAGCAAGCGTCAGGCTTCCCTTATTCTGGTAATACCACGACATGAGGTTGAATGTAGTCATGTTGCGAAAAGGTTCATAGATGTTCCTTTTCACAGTTTCGCTGATCCTGGAAGTGATGCTATCCCACCACGTTCTCCTATCTGGATCCTTCAAGACAGCCATGGTCGGTGCATCACATAAGTCATCCACGGTTTGCTCCTCCTCAGGATCAACATGTAAGAATTCAGTATAGGACTGATACAAACCAAAATCGTTTGGTTGGGTGTTGTATGTAGTAGTGACAAGAGAAGGAGGGGGAGAAGGACTGTCTTGAGCTCCCATGGGTTCATCAACCTCCTCAGGAGGTGGCGGCGGTGGTGGTGGCATGTGAGGAAGTGGGGTAGGCAACGATGGAATCATGTCTTTGAACCACTGTGGTTGCTTACGCTGATGCCCAGATTGGGTTGGATACACTGAGCGATCTGGAGACGGGGCTGGAGCACTGACGGGCCCTGGTCCTGGTTCTGATTCTGGCTCATCAACTGGCGGCTATGTGATGAGTGTCATCCAGGGTAGTTACAGCAGTTAACGTAGATACATACCTCAGGTGTAGCACAGCTCCTACTCTGAGATACATCCCTCTGAGGTCCACGAGGAACCTTGAATACAGCTCACTGTCCGGGGCCTTCATTTTTTTGCTTAGCTTGGATGGCGGCCATGAATGCAGCACGTTGCTCCTTGACCCAACGGCAACTGTGCTCGTGTTTGCTCAATGCAGATGGCAACGAGGCAGAGAATGTGCATATCGGTGCAGCGGGGCACGGGAGATTTCTGCTACGTTGCTTGTGCTCCATGGTTGCAGACGATGATAACCCGCGATGGCCATAGTCCACTATCTATCCAAATCAAACAGTCACATGCACGTGGGACTAGCCATTTACTCTCTCTTCAACGAATCGTCGAAAATAGAATGCTGGTTCACAGGGGGGGTAAGGTGGAATGCGCTACAAAAGGGCAAGGTTAGCAAGGGGCTAGCACTGAATAGATACCAATTATCACAGGAGAGGGCACGCATGGAGAAGGGAGAAACATCAATAACAAGATCTAATCTATTTAATGAACAGAATATGGTAGGTCGTGTCCAATTGATTAGCAAAAAACGGTAAAGTCGTGTCCAGGGCAGTTACAATATGCTACAGAAAAGTTGGAAGCATGCAAAGGGGTGAATATGAAGGAGCAACCAACAGCAGGAGCACTGGTATGTATATCTTATTAGCAAAGGACTTTCTACAAGCAGGAAATGAATATGTTCTCACTGAGAATGAACGATCCTCAAATGGAGCCAACCTGATCTTCTAGCAGTTTTCTGGACCAATCTTCCAAGCGTCTCATTGCCTGCCTAACGTCCTTGAAACCATGCAGCCTATCTCGCCACTTCATAACAGGCATGGGAGACCGCAATTTGACGTCTACGTTGTCATTCAGGATCATGTCGTTGTGTTTCTTCCACTCGAACTCATTACGAGGTGTCCATCGGCCAAAATCTTCACCACTGCCTTCAAAGGACCACCCCAGTGGATACCATGACATCTTGGCGACTTTCATACCCACACCTGTTCGATACCCTGTTAGAATCTGTAAATGGATGCACGCTTATGTACTCACCTATGAAAGTCCGATAGACACCACTCAAAATCTCCATCTCATCGTCAGTCAGATTGTCGTTGATGTACTCGACCCCACTGCTGTCACGTACTGTGAACATGTGCTTGGGGGAATCATGGATGCCCCATGGTCCTCGAATGGCCTCTGTGAGACTGAGGTATTTGAGAGCAACGCGCCAAACATAACCCCCTCTCAGCAGGGCTGCACGAGCACGTTGAAGGGAGAATAACAACTGGCATTGTTTCTCATAGAACTCATGATCGGTCTGATCAAAAACGTGTCCAGAGAGCCTCATGGGAACCACAGTAGGAGCCAGTTTCTCTGTTGGCGTGGGGGCAAGGGTGTCACGACATTGGAGAGTGAAGAAGGGGATGCCATTTTGTACCAAGTCCCAAGCTAATTCTTCCTCGGTCATTTTTTCGTTGAGACGACAAACATACAATGCAGTTGCAGCAGACAGCACCGTTAACTTCCACAGGACAGTGCTCAAATTCCCGAAGTCGAACATGTAGAGAGTCTTTGTATCACTCACTACATTCCTGATACAATTGAGACGACTAGAATAGCGAATTGTTTGCCGATTGTCACCTGAAATGTCCCACAGGTCTGGGTCTGGCATGACATTGTCCCTCCCTGTGAACGACCAGAAGAAAACGAGACACTGTTTGCCAAGTGGTGTCTTGAAAAAACTACTGGAGGTCTTGATGTCGTGCAATCCGAGAGACGAAATCAATGATTTGGCGTCCGAGTCAGATGTCAACTCAGTGAACGACTGGGGAAGAGGACATGGAAGGACGAGTCCAAAATGCAGTTGCAATATCTTCACGATCTCACACTGCACTGGATCTTCACTTGAGTCCTCATCCTCATTCACGAATGCAAGTGGCAGTTCACTGACTTCTTCCGACTCCATTGAAGATGCAGGCACTTCCGCTGGAGGTTTCGGTGGATCAGTCCACTCAGTCAGGACTGCTGGTTGCTCGGTGATCGGGACGTATTCGATGCATTCTAGACCTTCTCCTTCGGGGCCCCATTCAGCACAACAGTCCCATTCATTGAAGACTGAATCGTATCACTTCTGATGCGCACCGTATCCCATCAGAGTTGACTCCCGATCTGCCTTGCGAACCTGCTCCCGCACGAACTCACCATTGAAATTCCACTCCCATTCGTAGACAGCTGCTGATGTGGTAGGTGGATTCTTCTCACGATTCAGCCTCTTTAGTTGATTTGCGGGAGTCTCTTGCTGAAGTCACTTTTCATGCAGCTGCCTCTGTTTCTCAAAGAATGGCTCCCAAAATGAGTGGGCAGTTCTGACAGGCGGGCTTGGTGCTGTTGCTGCACTCAACTGTTCTGTGACAGAGGTTGGTGAGTTTGGAGCAGCTTGGCTAGGGGTTGGGCCTAAAGGAGCCAGGTAATTCGAAGTCAGACTAGTTGGAGAGAAGAAATCTGATTCAGCCAGAGGAGTCGACGGAACAGTAAAAGTGTGATTGATAGTTTCAACGCATGGTTCAATGTACAGGCCCAGCCAGGTAGTTGCATTTTGGACTTCTTCGTTAGTTGGTCATATTAGTTGAAAATTGCTGCAATATTCTGCGCCAACCATCTCCCTCTTACCCCAACAATACCATACTGGAACTCCTTGGTCAATGAACCACTGAGCAGGAGGCTGAGCTTCTTCATCATGTGGATGATTCAGCCAGAGTCCAACTCGCTTGATATCCCAGAACTTGTTGAGGAGAGGCGCCATCCGTATACTGTCGATAGCGGCCTGGCTCTGGTGCCTTTTGGTACTCAAAACCTGCACGAACCATGTTGGAGGCGACATTCCTTTGACGAAGTCCCTGGCCTCAGGCGTCTTCCTCGTCATCCAGAAGAACAGCCCAATCCACATGGCGAACCAATTCCATCCTGCAAGTATGTGGCTCATGGCAGCTTCCTCCATTGGGTGACGTTTGACGTATTTCCAGTAATAGGGAGGAAATGGGCACAGGTATGTCAGCTTGTTTCCTTTGCCAATGATCTCAGCTACTTCCCAAAGCAGTTTGTCAGCTGCTAACCATTGCGCAGCCAGCAACGGATGGAGTCCATAACCTCCGTCTTTCATGGGAGTGGGTCACCTCAGAAGATTGGCCAGCGATTCGAACCAGACACCACTGTAAGGAACGGGCTGAGTTGGCACAAATCTGAGCCACTCTGTCTCTTTTTGCCACCAACATGGTTTTTCAAAATGCTCAGCCTTTGATACACACAGTGTGAAGATGACTGGGTCTTGGTTTCGGGGCGGCATCATGGGGTTCATCTGAGAATTTGGCAAGTAATACATATCGCCGTCAATGATCCAGCAGCGACCTCACACGGCCAACATTGCGATTAATATTCTGTAAGATTGTGCGACGATTTAAAGGAGTGATGGGACGCTCAGGGACTGCCCTGTAGCCAGGAAGGATGGTATTCTCTGGGACTTCCCAGTAGAAATGAATGGAGTTTTATTAAGGAGAGACCTGAGAAAAAAAAAACTTGTCATTGCGGACATGTTGTGTATTCACTAAGTGAAGCACTTACCTTGGAGGCGCTAACATGACCGTGGGTTGGGTGTTCAAGATGAGAATAGATGCCATGGGATCACTTGTTTGGGTAAGCCAGCATCTGCTGTCTTTGTCATCAACATTCTCTCTGTTTTTCCTCCTCTTGACCTTCCTCGTCTTCCCACTCGTCGCCAGTGTATCATTGGGTAGTCCCAAGATACATTATATCCTGTTGCTACTGGGCAGTCCCAGAGCTTCATACTCCTCTTCACGTGTCCGATACTTCGCCGACTCAGTACAAGGTAATCCGTTTGCCTTCACCTCATCTTTGTCCTGGTCTTCCTCTCGATGTAAATCGCAAACAGCATTGAGCTCCTGTGCTGCTGGACATTCGCATCATTGGGTAGTCCCAGGATAAATCGCTTAATATTGCTACTGGTCATTCCCAGAGCTTCACCTTTCTTCAAGTGTTCGAGATGCTCTAGGTCATCCGTGAAAACCTGTAGCTTAATTTTTCTCCTCGAGCGTGGCTCACTGAGCGCTTCTTTTCTGAAGGTGTCTTGGCTGTCATTTCATCACGATCCGAAAATACCTTTGACTATACTTTTTGTCTGATGAACCTCCCTTCGTAGTTACTTCAAGGATGCACTTCAATCACTTAGTTTAGAGCTAGTGTACAGTTGTACAAGTAGACAGATTTCATATTATACCCAAATTGGGCACCCTTCTTTTCGACGTCAAACCTGACATCTTATCACGTGTACTCATTCTTTCCCTTATTTCCTGTTGTTCTATCCACCTCTCTTTTGGACCATCATGTCTCCTTCAGCAACAAGCAATGCTAAAGCCTCTGTAAAGACAACACCCTGCGATTCCCAGACACAAATGTGCCCCCACGGATCCCCTGCACAGACAGATCTGCAGGACGACCAAGCCGATAACATCGAAACCTCGGAAGAATCCCAACATCTGAAGAATCATCTCTTACATGTTATGGGTCCAGGGAAAAGGAAGGAAAGGTACAGTCATTGGTAAATGCATATACGATGTCTGACCTATATTGGTAGCTGTCCCATCACCCCATTTACTGACTACGCTCGTTGGGTAGCATGAAGTATCAATCCCTTTGTGTGTTTTTCCCTTGTATTCACACACAGCATCCGAGAGTACGGGGACAAGAACGTATTCGAAAAATGGGATGGAGGGAAGCTCGAGTTGAGTCCAATCTAACATGTATGTGCATATACTAACTCTTTGACCCTAGACTTTCGGAGGAGGATAAGGAGCTGAGTGATAGAATCTGGTGTCATATGGTCAGAGACGTACCTGGACTTATATATAAACTCGAAGGCCTGCTTTCCAACCTCGAGCTATTCTTCATTCTCGCCAAGAATGTAAGAATTGCAAAGAATATATGCACTCTGGCTGACTGGATCTACTCTATAATAGATGACCCGAGCCACTGGACAGGCTCGTTCCGAAGACGCAAGCTCGCTGAAGCTCAAAGGCCTCGACTATATTGCCGCAGTCGTACCTGGTGGCAACATTGACCCTCCGATCAAGGCATTGGCATCAAAGGAGACAAGCAGGGGTTGGGTCCACCCTCAGATCTGGGAGCTTCTGTTACCCGTTCGGTATCGCAAGGATTATGAAAAAGACCCAGAAGGGTTAGATTCATTGATATTTTAGACATGCTGCTGATATTTGCAACCTTATAGCACAATCGTGAAGATAAAAGCAGGTTCTCTCAAGGTCAAGGCTAACATGTTTCCATCTTTTATGTATCCCGCTGGCAAGTATAACCCCAAAAATATGTGCAAGGGCCTCCTCGAGGACCCTCTTGGAGTTTATGTACGTATCTTGACAGTTTCTGAAACGTTATTTACGTACTGTTACAGGTATACAAGCACCTCTTTACTGGCCCCAGCTCGGTGACCACGTTGGAGTTTAGGAAAGCGAAAACTCGTAGTGGTCAAGCTAAATTGCACCGCCTCAAGACTGTCACCCCAGAGACGCTCACTTATGCTATCCTCCATGTATGTCTTTGCTATTGACGAGGACCGAATTAAATGTTATTCCAGACCCACTATATGCTCTGGGGCGTTGATGACTGGTGCACCGAAATGGATAAGTTCAACAAGATCAGGTTCTTCAATAACCTGGTCGACCTTCTCAGCAACGAAAAGGATCCATGGGCCACAGAGACTTTAGAACGCTGGACTCGGTTCGTATTTTGCTTTGTCTCAAGTCTACTCTCATTCTTTTACAGTCTGATTTTTGGAACGCCAACGTCAGAAGGTGATGGCGGTGACTCGAACGATAGCGAAAATGACTTTGCCCTTTGCCTTAAGCAAACTGGAAAACCCATCGATGCTGGAGAAGACAGCGATGGCTCAAGCGATGAAGGAGATAGTTGCGTTCGCAGGGATACCAGCACCCAAGCGAATGGTGGTAGCAATGATACTCACGGCCAGGATAACCACGACAAGACTAATTCACACACTGATAATACTACTGACGAAGAATCCAGTGAAGACGATGAGAGTGACAATGACAGCGTGTATGTAATTCTTTTTGTTTCTTTGCTACGAGTTGTCTAACGTCTTGTTCAGTATCGAGATGCCGCCACCGCTGCCACCTAAGATTCCTGTGAAGACTCCTGTTACGAAAAAGCTCACACTCACGCTCTCCTGTCATAACAAGGAAAATCATAAGCAGGGCGAACAATCAGATAAAGGCCAAGAGGTGGATGATGAGAGTGACGATGAGAGTGATGATGACAGCGTGTCCCCAGGGGATATGAGCCAAACAGAGGAGTAATTCCTTCTGTTTCTTTGCTACGGGTTCTCTAATGTCCTGTTTAGTAACGAGATGCCACCACCACCTACGATTCCTATCAAGACTCCTGCCCTGAAAAAACTCACACTCACACTCTCCCGTTGCAACAAGGAAAACCTGCCTCCTTTGGAGACACCTTCGCATAACACTCGTAGCTCGGTTCACTTGAGGATTCACTCACCCAGTGGTTTGGCGCTACTCAAGACAAAGGCAGAGGCAAAAGGCAAACAGTCTCGCACTGAGAGTGAGGATGATAATGATGATGGTATATTTATTCTTCATTCTTTTTGTATTTGCTAACACTCAAATTTCAGGCAATTTGATAGACGGTAGCGTGCAGAAGAAAAGGAGGAAGTATTGATGGCTTGAGGCCTAGGACTGTATGATATGGATCGTCGCAATAGAAATAATTATGCTTTCCATTATGGTGATTTGTGAGATGTTTGTTGGCGTGATCACTAGCTAGCTCTTGATTGAAGAGCCCAGCTAGCTATCACCTTCATTGTAAAGCCTTCCACTCTCATAGGATGATGGCTCAACCTTTCATTCTCATAGGATGATGGCTTAAGCTTGCATTCTCATAGGATGATGGCTTAAGCTTGCATTCTCATAGGACGATGGGCTTAACCTCGCATTCTCATAGGATGATGGGCTAGCCTTGCATTCTTGTAGGATGCTGGTAAGCCCTTGTATTCTTGTGAGATGACAGTCAACATCTACTAGGGTGTGTACGGCTTCATATCCCCGACCTTGGTTTCATTGACTAACATACATGTATGACTATGTATTATTTACGAGCACTGTCACACAAGGAACTCATGCCGTAGGATGGCTAACCTGTGCCAACATCGGGTTACTGAACCATGATTAGGTGTGTATGTTATCATATTTGACAACATCCAGGATTGGCGGTGCTTGGACGTCACTGGTAGATCTTATGGTGACTTGTTAGCCCTTGCCAGGTCTGAGCCCTTTCACTGATGAGTTTCATAGTTGCGTATCAGTCTTTTATGGCTTACGAAGTGCCTCACCACCCTTCGCACATCTTTGGGAAATGAGAGGACAGGTATCGAGAGCCTTGACGAACCTGTTTTATCGAAAGGAAAACATTTGTCCGTCGTTCATATGGAGCCGATGCAGAGTTCAGCCACTGAAATCGCATGGCCGGCAGTGTGTGTCATACTTGGCATCTAGCAATTGGGACATCGAGGCGCCAGTGCGAGCATCAGTCACAGGAGACCGTTGACCGATATTCTTCCCACTTGGCCAAGATAACTATTAACCAGTCCCTAATTAATTAGAAGAGGATTGCGTTTCTCTTGGGGCTTCATGAATATAACAAAAGTTCTCCGGACCGTCTGCTTTTTGCAATACCCTCCACTCGAAGTCGAGGCCCACCGCCTAGATGGCATTTGTTGATGTAAGCTAGCCTTATGCCCAGCGAGACCGGCGGCATGCGTTGGTTATACAAGAAAGGGTTGGTCACCGATTCATCAAAAAGCACCACCGGCAAACACGATTCACCGCTTGGTGTTTTGACCTCCGCTGAATATGTGACCAAAAAGGCGTTAGCACGCTATGAACAACAGGGTTGACAGCATGTCGCACTACCTCGGCTCCTTGTGGATAATATCAAGGTATCCATGAGGTACTATGGTGAGCAATACAACGTGTCTACAAGAGTAACCATTATCTAAATATTCATGCGTGGATGTAACTAACACGATGTCTGTATCCAGGGACGTGGGGGGAGATAACGCCAGATCGCCATATGTTTGCCTGAGCTCGGAAAGTTTATGTCCCTCTTTGCTGCACTAGTACTTTCATTTTGAATGAAAATGATACTCCAACTTACATGATACAAAACCTGTGGGGCTGAAGACTCAGACGACGCCTAGCCCTCCGCCCCTCGCACAATAATTAAGCCCACCACAGCTCAGAATCGATGACAAGCGACACTACAAGTATACCCACAGCCGCAGTCCACGTCCCAGCCATAGACCCAGAATATATCAGAATCGATTTTCCCGCTTACCCAGCACCCACAGCCTCTACATCGGTCACCCGGAATAAACACGACGAGCGTAAAGTCACTTCGAACCTATGGTCATCAACGTTCGACTCGGACCCAGAAGCGCAAATATCAACAGATTCTTCCTCATCCATCATCTCCCCTACACCCACCCTCGTTAATCATGGTCCTGGGCAGCGCCAGAGCAGCACGCAGACCCGGAGGCCCATTTCCGACGCTGCGGGTTCTCCACTCTTCCTGGGCCGACATAAACAGGCTAGGGGAGACCTTGGTCATCTCAGATGTGTGCGGCGAGAAAGAAGCATGAAGAAACAGTCGGAATTTGAAGCGGAAAGGGAGAGACGTCTACTAGAGGAAGGTCGCATATACGCTCTTCTGGGTTTGCCTCGTGCGGAGATGGCAGCGGCTAGGCATCCGGAGAGGAACAGGCATCTGAACGGCAAGTCCAGGAGTTCTGCCTTGTGCCTGGCCTTTGTAGCCTTGGCAACGATATGTGTTAGCTGCTCAATTCTTAGTATATTTTTGTATGCTCTGATTATGAGGAAGGCGGCAAGTCGTTCTTTGGTCTCAGTAGCGGCATATGCTGATTATTTGTTTAGGCGGGGGGCGCGGCGAACACTCGTTAGGCCGATACTAACAACTGGGAGATTTGGAGTAAATGTAGGCGATCCGGAGCTTCGCCCCAATGTTAATTCATGTCTTATTTCCCCTTATGGACTATGTACTTCAGCCCTCACCTATGTACCTTCTGTGTCTTTCTATGATTAGATCGTTCCGTCGGTTCCCTAGATTCGAGCCTTTGGACGAAGGAAAAAGGCAATATTCATCGGCTGGCACAGGAGTACAAGGTTCAGGTAAACTTTCCCATTGCGTATGCCACAAGATTTGGAAAGTTGAAGCGATACCCACATAAAGCCTCGAGGGCCCGTTTCCAGTGTCCCCCATGTCGGGTCGTTGATGCAGGACGGATGCAGGCGGGTTCGGGATGGTGGAAAAGAATTCAAACGGTGCTAGAGGACATTAATCGAGGTGCCGGCGAGAGCAAGAAGGTGTGACGGGCGGAAGTATGAAGCGAAGTTTCAATGGTTAGGAGAACCGGGGACGGATACGAACTGAGAACAAATTCGAGCACATATGAGTCGCCCATGCACTCCATATGGGCTGGCAATGATGTTCTGGCTAGCTATTCTGTCGCGAAGGTGCCTGCTGGCACTTGCCCTGCTCATCCACTCTGGGACCATCTGGGGCATGGGCTACCAATAGCACCGTAGTTCAATCGTATTGATATGTTATTTTCCCTGCTCCGTGCCGGGACAAATTAGCGCTTATACATATATTCTCTCCCAAAGAGCTATGTCTAATCCCATGCAAAACAAAAGTCCGTTCATTGATTACAGATCCAAATGATTTAAACGTGTCTTTATCGGGAGGTAATAACAGTGTCCACGTTGACAGTTGGGAGTTGGTTGAGCGACCGCGTTGAAAACTGTTCAGCCAGTCTTCTCGTCCAGGCTCGCTTCTTCGCCATTCGATAGATTATAAGACAAGATGCGATAAACTGAAACGGCACGACAAGGAGGTCATTGGGAGAAAGCGCGAATAATTAGAAATGGCTGAATTTACCCGGGTCTGTATCCATACGGCCAAGAACAAGTGCGAGGAAGGGCTCCCCACTCCATATGGTACCAGGAAGATGATAGAGAAGACAGCATTCAGAGCACAGCTCTCAATGAACACAGCACTTGCAGTGAGATAGACGTTCCCATAGTCGTGCGCGATCTTGTCTATACGTCGACGGTGAAGTAGAAGCCGAGCCGCGATCAAGGCGGTGGCGGCCACGTTAGACACCGCTGATAGAATGAAGTATGATAGGCCAATGTCTATGCTATTCCAAACTGTACGCAGTGGTCTTGATATTCTGTAAATGAATGCAAGGCCGAGAGCTTCGAGACGTTCCGATTATTTTAGTCAGCTGCCACCCTCCAAAACGCAGTACCTCACCTATAGTCCCGAAAAATGGAAGGGCTGGTAAACATAGGAGCCAAATTTGGTCTCTGATGATGATGTAGCAGCGGTATAGCTGGATATAACGTAAGTGCCTTAACGAGTGTCAACAGCAGTGGATTAGTGAACGTACCAGTAGTCCCTCTGTGAGATAATTCACAAAGATTGCAGAAATAACCGTAGCCACTGGAGCCGGATCAGAATCTGTAGCCTCTAAAAACGCCGTCGGCCCGCCTGGATACTCTCGAAAGTCTATCAAAGCCCTCGTTTTGATCCAGATATTGCAGGCCGTGTACACCGTCAGAAGGGTAAACGTGACGCCGAGGTAGATGAGGAGCGCGAGTGCAGTTCTTCCCTGGTGTTGCGATTTGCGGCGGCACAAGAGAATATAAGTGGTGCGAAAAAGTAAGAGCGACGCAACACCTGTGACAACAGTGTCTCGTTAGGTTTGTATGACGGGAGGTGACAACCCACCATAGGCAATCAATGAGAATGAGAGTCCCAAGTGCATGTACCTTTCCACGGTAAGTCGTCTCGTCGACAGTCTAGGAGAGTGTGGGCTCTCGGGCATGGCGGACGGGGCGGCAGAAAGATG
Organism: Podaxis mareebaensis; assembly: GCA_018524725.1. Taxonomy (NCBI): domain Eukaryota; kingdom Fungi; phylum Basidiomycota; class Agaricomycetes; order Agaricales; family Agaricaceae; genus Podaxis; species Podaxis mareebaensis. The sequence continues at coordinate 21,305 of JAEUWP010000344.1, forward strand.
GGGTGCTGGTCGTGAACAAGGGGCTGCTAGGATTCGGGCCCATTTTACCCAAGCGACGATGCGCCTTTAAGTGAAGGGGGGCGGCAGAGTGAGAGAATGCTATTCCCAAAGCGCCTTGATCTGATGTTATAAATGGTTAGCTGTGACGATGCTTCCCTTTCTTGTTAATCCATATAATTCAGGCTTGTTCCTTGGGGACGATGATCGGAACCGAAACATCGTGGGGTGTCACGCTAGTTGGCTGAGTGTGGCCAAGAAGGCAAACTCAAAAAACAATATTGCTTGCTCGCTGCAGTGTTTCATGTCGGCCCACGGTGGTTTGGAGGCAAAAGCTTTCCCATCCTAACGCTGGGCCTTTTCTTGGGGTACGAGGCAACGTGATCTGACATTTTGGGCCTTGGCAGGCCTTCGCTGAACCATAATCGGTCAGGAACTTGGAACCCTGACTGCAACCCTGAAAATGGCTGCGAGATCGTCCAGCGTCGTCTGCGTGAGTAAAGGTCGCGATAGCGATTACGGGACCCCAAGGCAAGGAATCCCTGGGGCCGCGGGTTTTAGCTCGATCATATTGTCTTGGACATTGAGAGCCATCTAGATGCCTGTAGGGTCCCAATTTAAAATATGCAAGAGAATAACAAGATACTAAAGTTGTGCTTGGCGAGATGTTTTAAACGGGAAGGAAGGAAAAATAGGACCGTTACACCAGTTGCTCAGTGGGTCACTGGGAACTTACGTTGCACATTACTGTATTAGCCGCAATTTGTTCTTCCAATTTGTCATCAAGGGGTAAGAGGCTGTAAGAGAGGGTAGTTGGGTGGATTAATGATGACGGTATAGAGGTATGTACACGTTCCAGTATTCGGTATCCGAGCTTTGGAAGGGCTCAAAGGCCGTTCAATCTATTTACTGCTTCCATGCCTTGGCCTACGTTAACGTAGTCCAAGAGCACAAAATTCGGGGCGCGGCCATCAGCAAAGGGAGTGCAACCGTTAGCGTGGGCGAGGATGCTGCCGGACAAGAAGGTTATTTGTAAGTTGATAATCCTCAGTGGGGGGACAGTGGGTTGACTACGCACGAATTCATTCCATTGGTTTTGGGGGCATTCAATCGGTCGCTTACGAGAACTGCCGGCCCAACAGGCAGAACTTTGACGTTGAGGTTATGATTGATCATATGTAACTGGTCTGCCGGCTCAAGAGGCGGCTCCGTTCGATCGACTTTACAAGGGAAGCTGCTATTCGTAGAGCTAAAGGGGTCCTCCCAGAGCTAATGGTGGTTATTAGTGTGAGAGGGTAGGGAGAGATCACGAAAAGGTACCATCTTGAATTGGGGTAGAATGAAATCGACGAGGGGTTGATCCGAGTCTGTTCCGTTGGCACCTTTATCCAGGAACGCGACTACGCGTTTTCCAGATTGGATCATCTCCCCTAGGGTAGGCCATTCATCCCGCTTGAGGGGAAAGGACGAAGGAACATAAAGAAGCGGGGTCATCCCTTTAATTCTGTCAGTGTCAAAAATTACTTGTGAGCCTATGGTGATATACCTGATTTATCGAAGGCAGGCTTCCAGTGCTCCTCTATCGAGACATTATCAGGATTCGTGAAGACGAACGTCAACACCTCATCCGGATTTTTGTCTAAAAACTCCTTCACGGTTCTAAGGTACTTTTCGACAGGACCTCCGTCGAATAAAGTGCACGCTGAAGCGGAATAAGTGGAGGGGCAGAGTGGGAGAGAAACGACGTACAGGTGTGACAGAAGTGGAGGACATTGTTGTTCCTTGGAAAGAATGTAGGTAGGAAAGGAGGTGCGAAGTATGCTAGACTTACAATCGCCCTTGGGCCTGTAACATTCGAACCCCGAGCTTGAGCTGACCAGGAATATCGATCTCCTGGGTCCTGGCGACTGAAAGGACAACAGGTAAGACATGTGGTGCATGTGTCTTCAAGATAACTTACGGGCTAAAGGGTTGCCACTATACGCAAAAGAGTCATGCGAAGCCAGGAAAGTGGTATTTCCGTACGACCTTTCACATAATTCTGCATGTCCATTACAGACATTCACCCTGGGGCGATGTTGAGCATCATCGATCGCACAGTCCTAACCAATGATATTGATGCCCACCTGCGTGTGGGCAACCCCAAGACATTGCACCCATAAAGAGTCGCGACGAAAGCGGCCAGCCGCAAAGACAGTTGCATAGTAGGATCAACAAAAGGAGACCAGCTCGAGGTTACAGGAGCGCTGAAGCAGGCTTTAAGAAAGGCTTGTGGCTATGCATTCCAGTGGCGGCCAGTTCAGAGGGGCTTGCCAAGGAGACCGCTGATGGTGTTCGAGGAGCTGAAACAGGCAGATCGGTGCACGAGATACACTGAACTAAGCCCGCAAAACCTCTGAAACGAAAGATTTCCAGATAGGGCCTGGAATCCACCCTGTGTTGCATAGGAAAGTGAGTTTGCCACTTTACCGGGTTAATGAGCGCGGGTAGCGCCCTGACTGTGGACTTGTGGCGCCCTTGCGGAGTGTGGCCACGTGAGAAGAGTTCAGGGGAGGCCAGATGGCGATTTTCTCCATTAAGGGTCATGAATCGCGTTCGGCGTGTCTCAGGTATTCCTTTTGCACAACCCTTGCCGTCGCAACTGACGATGAGCTCGCAAGCGTCCACGCTATCCCCTTCACCAATATCACGCTTCTCCTCTGTTCCTCTCAGTACTTCAGCTTCGTCGCCTCCTTGCCACCCTTCATCTTCTGCGAGTAGTGATATATTTAACCCCAATGTGCGTTTCGTCCGTGCATCACTCAACCCATATCTCATTAACGCGTCATCAGGGTCATATGGATGATGACACCGTTGAAAATGAAGCAGACATTGCAGCAGAACAGGGAGCGCAACCCACAGTGGACGAGGTAACGGATACCTCGATTCTGTGTACTCCTCGTTGAACGATGGTTAGGAAACTTCCCGCCGCTTAGCAAGGCTGAAGTTTGTTCTCGAGAAGTCGGCAGTCTATACAAGCATTCTCCATGAACGAATGGAAGAGGACAGGAAAAAACTATTAGCGGCTCAACAAGCCAAGAAGGCAAAAGTAGACAACGTTCGGAAAGGGAAGAAGAGAGGTCGCGTACATCATGAAGACAGCCAGGACGCCCAAGCGAAGCGTCTCAAGGGTGAAAACGGAGAATCTATCCCCGTCGAAGCCGACGCAGAGGATCACCCAGTTTTCGAGCAACCAGCTCTTGTGACTGGCGCTAAGCTGAAGAAATACCAACTTGAGGGTCTCCAGTGGATGGTTTCTTTGGACCAGAACGGCATCAGCGGTATTCTTGGTGGGTGAATCAAATTGTCAGACTCCGACGTTTTCCCTTACGCTCTCTGCTCATCCAGCGGATGAAATGGGACTGGGCAAGGTAAGCCCGTCTCCGGGGCTCGGGCGTAAATAATTACGCTAACAACCAAGCAGACTCTACAGACAATTGCCTTCAGTGCATATCTTCGCGAATGTCACAACACTCGGCCCTTCCTAATTGTTTGTCCTCTCAGTGTGCTTCATAACTGGTATGATGAATACCAGAAATTTGCGCCGTCTGTGCGTTTTTGTTTCTCTACCTTCCGCTTCTCCAGCTGACTTGGAGCCAGATACCGGTTTGCATATACCATGGAACTCCAGCAGAACGCGCCGAACTACGTCGAACGATTATGGCTCCTCCCCATGTCCGAGCTTCTGCCAAGAAGTCAAGGACCACAAAATCGCAATCCAAGGGTAAAGCCAAATCGAAGGCCGGTACTTCGTCTATTCGGGACTCTAAAGGACACAAGGGTGTAGCTGCCGATCCTATTGTTATCGACGACTCGGAAAATGAAACAGCACAAAAATCAGATGATGACGAGGAAGATCCTGGTGCATCTTTTCCTATCGTTTTGACGACATACGAGATGATTATCAAAGATCGTGTGCACTTGGCAAAATATAACTGGGGTTACATCGTCGTGGATGAGGGTCACCGATTGAAGAACTTAGACTGCGCTCTCATGCGAGAGATCAAGAAATACCCAAGTGCAGGACGAATGATTCTTACAGGAACACCCCTACACGTGAGTGCACCATTAAAGCAACTGAGATCAAATTGAACCATTCAATCAGAATAATCTGGCGGAACTGTGGTCGCTCATGAACTTCATTCTCCCCGATATTTTTGATGATCTTGATTCGTTCCAAGAATGGTTCAACCTTCCGACATTGCAATCAACACTCCCTACGGATCAAACTACGCAAATCATCTCCGCTCTTCATAATATCCTCAAACCATTCCTCCTGCGACGCTTGAAGGCTGACGTGCTCGGCAACGACGAAAATGGCCGAGGAGGGCTACCGCCGAAGAAAGAATACGTTCTCTATGCGCCGCTCAGTGTTCGGCAAAAGGAAGCATACCAACACGTCCTGAATGGCAACATTCGTCGGTGGCTGATTGCCGGTGGTACCGCTAAAGGAGGCGCGAAAGTTGTATCCGAGCCGAAGAAGGAGGTTAGCGAGGACCAGCAGGAGTCCACGTCACCGAGGCGGCTGCGCAAACGAAAGGGGAAGAAGAGCTACGCTGTTGATGGAGATGATGACGAGTACTTCAAGATGTTGGAGAAGGGGATGATAGATGAACGCGGCGTACGTCGACAGGCCTCAAAGGAAGAGGAAGAAGAGGAGCAGAGGCGCAGTGCGCTAGAGTTCCAGGCTAAGGCGAAGGGTGAGCTGATGCATATATTGTCTCACCGACTACAGTTAATGGTCTTCATAGTCAAAGCCATCAACAACATGAAACTTCAGAATACGGTCATGCAGCTGAGGAAAGTCTGTTCACACCCCTTCCTATTCGACTGGCCAATCGACCCCAAGACAAACGAGCCTGTCCTTGGCGCAGAACTCGTGAACGCCAGCGGCAAAATGATGGTCTTGGACCGTCTGCTCAGGGAACTGTTAAAACGGGGACATCGAGTATTGGTATTCAGTCAATTCGTGACCATGCTCGATATCATTGAGGTAATGTGTATATCATCCATTCTCAATCAACTGTCAACGAACCCTTCGAACTTAGGATTGGGCCACGGACTACATGGGGTGGAAGATCTGTCGCATTGATGGCTCCTCTTCACCACAAGAGCGAAGGGAACAGATGAACATGTTCCAGCAGGCGACGAAAAATTCACCCAGGATTTTTCTTCTGAGTACTCGGGCTGGTGGTTTGGGTATAAACTTAACGGCGGCAGATACCGTAATCTTTTATGACCAGGATTGGGTACGCTGGCCAGTACAGTTGTTTGACGCTTAGGAGCTAACCGTACTTTGTAGAATCCCCAAATGGATGCTCAGGCCCAGGACAGGGCTCACCGTATTGGACAAACCAAGCCTGTGCTAGTGTACCGCCTCGTCAGCGCCCATACCGTTGAGGATAAGATTATGCAGCGTGCCACTGAGAAGAAGAAACTTGAGGCTCTGGTCATTGCCAAAGGTGTGTTTCAAGTGCCGCGCTGCTAGTAACCGTTGATTTATGCTTCCTGTAGGAAAATTCAAGATGCCGGCATCTGTTGCTCCCAGCGGAAAGCAAATGACGATGGCTGATATGGCTGCCGACTTGTTGCGTCTAGAGGGTGAAAAAATCGATGTTGTCCCAGACAACGAGGAAGGGAAAGAGCGTGTCTTGAGTGACCGGCATTTGGACATGTTGTTAGATCGGAGCCCTGAAGTATTCGAGTCTCGCGGTTTGGGATGGACTTCGCACAAGATGGACGGTGTTGCAGACGGTGACAGGGATCACTCCAAGAAGGCGGCATTCGCTGTTTATGAAGCCCCAAAGGATCAAGGGAATGATGCCCTTGCTGCAATGATGGGTGAAGATGTTGCTGCTTGAAGGCGCCTTCCGTCTGGCGTATGAATTTGATGGGTCCGTGTTTATCTAATATACTTGGAGATCTGGAGTGCGTTTTGATCTTTTTATTATTTTTCTATGTACATGATCTATCAATTACTATTTTGTAGGATATTGAACGCCTCGGCTTGCACGCTTCCCCTCTTTCTTATGATAGAGTCACGATCTATTATACCCATTTGCTACTACGTACCTGCGTAGTTGATATTCATCATATTCTCGGTTTCCACGATATTGTATTGGCATCATGTGAATAATCGAAGGGCCTGGATGTGTTACCACTCTTCTCCGCCGCAACAGCGGATGGTTGTAGGTCGAGTGCTCTCAGGCCTGGCGAACGCTTAATCGGGCCGTAGCGTCTAAGTGGAGTGCTTTGGTTGGGATGCGTTAAAAGTTGTTGAGGTTTCGGTAGAACTTCGGAATAACGATATATAGTAAAGCATCCCACGACTGGGTAGGAGTCTGGGTGCCTTATGGAGCTCGTGTTGTATTGTGTTGCAACGTCCTGACGTGAGTGATTACACTTTCTTTGAACCAGACTATGATTAGGCGGCGACATGGTTTTGGAACCCTATCGATTTGACTTTAGACTTGGCTCCACAATGCGATCGACGGATATTTTTGATTCATCTTTCCTATGCCTCCATAGACAAAGTCCCCGGAGCAAACGCCCTAGTCACCAAGCGAGTGATGCGATTGATTGTAATGTCCAAGTCCACTGCGTGAGAGTGTTCCAATACACTCGGCTTCCCCTCGTTTCTATTCCATTCGCCTGGTAGAAGAATCTTCCTTTAGGTGAGCAACGATTCCGGTGAACGTTGTGGCATCGAATTGACGTTCCACTAGACACCCACTGCGGTGTTGTCCTAGACCTCGTATACATTTCGAAGCGTCTCCAAACGCAATATACGTGGGTCCAAATCAAGTTCAAGCTGTCAACCGTCACCCGAGCTCCGCCTATTCTACTGACAGTTGCGACAAGCATACGCGTGGAACTGAATCCTCCCTCGCGAACACCGCCAGGGCACTCCGTGCTATCTATAGGTCACATTGAGCTTCTTGATTTGTGGAATTCACAAATCATGTTCCCATCGACAACCTTATCCCTTTGATGGAGTAAGGGACTTATAAAATGGTTGTGGTATCTCCTAATTCATTCTGGTCCGCTCGACCCGACCCTCAACCAGTGTGCGAGGCGAGAGCTCCGTGGTCAGCTCCTGTGTTTCAAGTCACCGCGTACCGATGTCGACCACACCACCCACTCTAGTTGCTACTGATGGAGCAATGGCAGCAACCCTCATGCACACGTGAGTATTGATTTTACACGAGAAAAGTGAACCATGGTCGCGACGTTTGGTACTCACCAGCTCGAGCTCTCTCGTGCGTGGTCTCTATTCCTCGTAGAACCAGGTGTAACCAACCGGGATTTCATTATAGGTTGTTGGATATCTCTTAGCGTGGGGTCTGTATGGAGTACTGGCCGTTCAAGTTTGTGAGCCTAATTCAATCTGTTTACAAGTACGAAGTTCAAAACTCACCGCCAATGTCACAGATATATACTACCTCGCCTTTCCTAACGATCGTGTCATCAGCAAATCGCTCGTGGTAATCGTGTTTCTGCTGGAGACATTGCAAGTTGTGGTTATTGCGCACGACATGTTCCAGGCCTTCGCAATAGGCTTTGGAAATCCAAGTTCAATCACGGGACTACACCTCACTGGAATTTCGGCCCCTATCATCGGGGGCGTCGGTATGTCTCCCTGACGGACAGTGGCCATGTACCTTCTCACCCTGGGGTAGTCGGCTTTATTGTGCAGCTCTTCTATGCTTACCGCATTAGAGTGCTATCGGAATCAAACATTGTTCCCGTCCTTGTTTCCTGCGTAAGCGATCGTGTCTGCGGCGGTATTTGCCTCGTTTCTTTGACAAATGACTTACTAGATGGCGATTGTTCAATGTGTCGGCGCGGTTATATCTGGGGTCCGCGGGTTCATGGGCAAGGATATCCAGTACTTGAACACCATGATGGATCGTGTGGGCCACGGGGTAATAGCCTATTGCCTGTCTGGTTTTCCGTGCTGAAGCTCATAGAAACGCAATGTTCTAGTTGTTCAATGCTACCAGCGCGGCATGCGACCTAGTCATTGCAATTGCCATGTCGTACTATGTAAGCATAGGTGATCTGCGGTGTGGGGTGATGTTCAATCATCTCTTCCAGCTTCCGAAACTTAACGTAGGTATTAGCGCAATGACTCCGCTTATAAGACGAATCGTCCGTCTTGTTGTCGGTTCTGGGATATTGACAGGTAACCCCAGTGCTCCGCATTGTCATCACGGTATTGGTACTGACGTTTGCCTCAGCTGCAGTTGCGATCCTTGACCAGGCATTATTCCAAGGGTTTCCTCACAAAGGATATTTCCTTGCACCCGCTTTCGTTCTCGGAAAGCTCTACTCGAATTCCATGATGGTCATCTTCAACTGCCGGGTAGACTTTGGACCGCTTCGTCATCAAGCGACGATAAGCCTGACCACCAATGATATCCATTTAACGCATGGTGGTATCGAAGGACACACTGCACAAAGTACATACCAACCGGAAAGTAGGCCCAATCGGAGTGTTGCAGAAATTGACCTCGAGGCATGCCCACAGAAGATGGGCCTTGCGGGTAGACAAGATAGTTGAGCATAAGAGAAGACGATGGGAAAAAAACGACACCGTAGGGGATTGTAATCAGGGCATGGTGTGTATAATAGTGTAAATATAGAAGTATGTGTGTCACCAGTTGCCTTGAGGTTGGGCTGACTGAGTGGGTTTTGATCGTTCCAGGAAAACGGAAGGAGTGTTTGGAGTTCAAGCAAATTTCTTCAAGGTTATCCTGTTAGTTCCGAGCGAAAAGGTGCCGCCTGGTCTCTCAAACACCATATGAGAAGAGCTGATATACAGATTGGGTATTTAGCTACCTGATGTTACAAAGAAACAACCACCTATTCGAGCCTATAACCCATAATTTAGGGTTTCGAGCCTTCCCTCTTAGCGGTTGCTTTAGGAACAGGCCTGGGCGGCATCTCTTGCCCATAGAAATGTTTCATAATGGCCTCAGTATGTGTGATGGTCAAGTTAGTCAACGGGTGTGTTGCGTTCTAACATAAGGTGAGGATATTGTATGATGGCACGGCGATAAGAAACGTACGAGACGATTCGTGGCTGCAGGTCCAACTATCTTTAATGTGCCTTCCTCCTCCGTCCAACTGATTGTATCCGTAAAAACGGCTTTGCGAAGTGCGTTATTAGGTGAGTCTGGTGCGAGTCATGTGAAATCGAAGGACAAGACACCGAAGTGATTGGATAATTTACCGTCATCCTTCCACGCGCTCAGTGCCTGTGCTTTTCTCGCGTGCGATGGATAGATGTGATGCTGAGCTGCTGACAAACCCGAAAGGCAATATAGCGTATGATAGGAATCCGCGCTCCTACAATGACTTGTCAGCTACAACTACGAACTAACAGGTAAGATTGACTCACTTAGGAGGTTTATCCCTCAATCCACCAGCAGGATGCTGTCCGGCGAGTAAGACATACTCTTGTAATGCCTTCCGGTTGAATAAAGATTCGTCAATATCATCCCATCCTTCATGCCCTTCCCAATTCTCTCCATCCTCACCCGCTTTCTTCGTGTCAGGATCCTTCGAGTCAACGACTTCATCCACCTCGACATCTTTCGCAGTCAAATTCTGCAATCCGCCTACACCAAGGGCCTCTAGTAGAGCAAACGCTCCACCACACCACCAAGAATAACACCCATCTACAAGTTTATTCGTCCGCCCCTTAAACCCACCTAACTCTATTTCTGAGCCCTGCATACCCACTAGCCACCGCGTAAGTGTCTTGATATCAATTTGTGGCCGATCCGTAGTCAACTCAGTATCCCACTGAGACTGTGGGTCATTCTGCCCTGTTAGATCGGATGGCGGAATGGACGATGGATCGAGATTGAGATAGTTTTGCAACAAAACCCAACTGGCCAAAGCACAGAAAGTATATCCGCCGTGTGCTTCGCCAAGATTGGGTCGGGGTACTCGTAGGACTCGGTCAGTTTTTATGGAGTAGAACGGGTGCGATGCAGATGAGAAGCCGCCTTCATATGTCTGGCATGAGGCCAAAAACGTGGCGGTGCCCTTGACGAGTTCGGGTGTCATGATATTGAGGAGGGTAGCGGTCACGAGAAGACAATATATACCACTGATATGATGGCGTCAGTCAATAACTAGACTTGAAAATGAGGGTCGTACCGAACGTCAACTTCCATGTGTTCTGCGACACGGAAAGATCCATCAGGTTGTTTGAGCGACATGAAAAACTCATACAGTTTTTCTCTGCCAGGTTCGTCGATAAGGCGAGTTGGTCGAGCAAAATGGCCAATGCTCACCTGTTAATTTGATCCCACCCTCCCCCAGGACCAGGCCTCCCAACAATGGCTAGAGCGCAGACGGCAGCGTAAGTCGGTAGGAGGTGCGGTGACTGTCCAGGTCCACCAGAGAACCCGCCCTTGGGATGTTGCCACGTCAGGATTTTGTCGATCGCCCTGTAGAACGCCATGAGTTATGAAGTGCTAACGATGAATAGACGGACCATAGAGGCCCGTACCTTTGTCGATTTCCGGGATCTAATCCAACCTGCAACGCGCTAAACGCTTGCAACGTCCAGAATAACAACCAAGGTTGACTAGCATCTTGCGACATATATCGTGCAGGAAAGCCTTGTATCATATTTCTTGCGAGAAATTGGAGATGCGCGTTCTTCTGAAGTGTTGGTTCTACACCTTAATCAGTCAGTTTCAGTAAACGGATTGCTTGTAACGTACCGCCATCGGTGTGCCCATGTTCTAGAAGAACGTTTTCCGTTTCTTGCTGTAGTTTTGACGTTGGTGTTGGATATGCATCAGTTGGTGTGCGTCTTGCATGTCTATGGTGGGCGTGGTGCTCGGTGGTCATGATGACGGCTGTGTATGGGAGACGATCAGGGCCATGAATCGAATAGGACACTTTATTTACGTCATCCAATATCACATCATTATACTACATTTACACTATCCCCTGTTCAGAGGTTCGCCAAGTTACCTTTGCAAGCGTTTTGAGCGAAGACTTTCCGTTTCCTTTATTGAATGCCGTAGTGGGGACTTGTTCCGTGGGGCATTGCAACTGCGCATTGCTCATGTGTAACATTTACGGAGGCGAGCTACACCACTATTAGGACAGTTAGTTTAAGCCCCTTTGGCTTTGGGGCCCTGGGGAATGAAGTGCCACCTACTCCACTGAGGCATTTTCTGGATAACCAATAATAGTCTAAAACCTGTGCAGAGTCATTTATTGAATGAATAAGGCCAAGGGAGTATGCAGTGCACTCACATAAAGAGTGACCCCATCGAGGCAGACGGACCACGGCTCCAGGTGGCAAGATGACTTGATTTGGCGTGAAGCAGCGTCATAAATCCACACAGATTGTTTCTGGGTGGTTCCACCGTCAATATCGGCAAACAGGTCCTCGAGGTATATAAAACTGGACGTGCTCTGGTTACTAGGCTATCAGCATTCTTTTGGCTCTTGCGAACAACGAACAACAAACAACCTCACTCATCTCAAATCACGATGCACACTGTACGTGTGATACTGTATATACCCGAAATACGAACGAAGACTGACCTTCGTAAATGACAGGCTACCACCGCCATTATTGACCAGCACTGCAACAAGCCCGGATGCACTTGCGGCGACTCGTGAGTCGGCTTTTCTTGAAAAAATGACACCTGTACAGGTCTAACGCCCTCTCAGCTGCCAGTGCAAGCCTGAGGAGTGCAAGTGTTAAACGCTCCTACAACAATCATTGTTTATCTAGTCAGCCCCGTCGTCTGTTATTCATGTGAATGAACCCATGTACCTAAATACGAAGTGAAGTAATCTGTTTTTGATATATGCTATTGAAATCTAGTTCGCCTTTTCGTTGTTTGCAACGCGGTCACACGACAGGACCAACTCTCCTGAGTTCGTTGGTCTGCGTAATTCGGGCCTAGGTAGTCGAAAGGTGCTTCGGGGTAAGGGAAGTGGGTCGCTTTGTCGGGGCTTTTAATGCGGCGGGTTTGCGCAAGACCCTTTGTGCAATACACAAAGCTTCTACACCAGGACAGTCTCCCGTTCAAGTGTCTTCACGTAGGGGGGATGGAAAAGAACAGCCGTTCCACAAAGTTTTGTGACAACTGGTGCCGTGCCCCATGACGGTACTCTTTGCTACCAAGTCTTTCCTCACCACTTCGACCCCATGTTATGTCCGCACACTATAGTCGCCATACAAGCTGACGCTCCGCGCTGCAATCTCTCCCTGCCAGATCTAAATTATAAGTAGTTCCACGGAATGATACACGACTTCTACTAGCATCGAGCCCATCCTTAACTATTCCGAACACTACAGAACTTTTTCTACGAGTCCAAGACCCTCCTCCTCGAGGACCTTGCGAATGGGTTCGCAAACCTCAGGAGTATAAGGAGCATGCACACCAGGCTCCTTGAGAACGCCATCAAGAACGAGCTGAGTCGCGATACCGCAAGGCAACCCGACAGTGAGAGCCATAGCAGAGTGACCACCAGGGGCAGTCGATCCATAAGCCTCAAGGGTTGACGTTAGAATTTGCTAAAGTTCTCAAGATCAGAATCCCGCATAACGTCCACAAAACCGACCGCATCACTCACCGTAGTCCCATCAGCCCACTCGACAACAAACTTGTGCTGAAGCATAACAAGGTCGCGCTCGCCAACTTCATACTTCATCAGGCCCTCCAACCTGGCACAAAGTGTATCCAAGAGGTTTCCGGCACGAATCGTGGCAGCCTCGTCGCTAAACATGCCGATCCACCTCAACCCAGAAACAATCCTCTCAGCCTCGGCCGCATCAGGGAACTCTGCCTTGGCCTTGACACGCTCGACAATCGCAGCCTCGGTCAAGTTATCCTGAGCATTCGCGCCAATAAGGATCTTGGTGATCTGCTTCCACGTAATACTCTCCTTCAACCACTCCTTCTCAGTTTGGTCCAACCAACCCAGCTTGACGAGCGCGCGGATGAACTCGGGGAAGCCTTGGTACCTCAGAGTACCACGCACAACCGTTTCTGCCTCTGGGATACCGTACCACTCACGGAAGGGTGTGGAATCACGGTTAGGGTACGCGACAAAGGCAAAGGCGGGGGAGATGTAGTAGGGCTTGGCGTGGCCCATGAGTTCGGAGCCGGGGACGGTGTAGACTTGGGAGTTGGAGATGTAAGATGCGCTGTTGAGGAGAGCGAGGAGGACGCCGCGAGATGACCAGGAGAACTTGTAACCGAGAGGGTTGTCGGAACACTCGGGGGCAGGGAGACCACCGCAGTACGAGAGGAATTGTTTGATCTGTATGCGCGTGTGAGGTGCGCAGTTCTCTTCTTCATCATGGACTTTGACTTACCTTGCCTCCCTTAGCATGGACTTCGTTGATAGTCTTGATCGCGTACAAGTGGTCAATGCCGGGATCGAGGCCAATTTCATTGAAGACCACAATTCCGGCAGCCTTGGCCTCAGCGTCAAGTTCCCTCATAGCAGGACTGACATAGCTGGTAGTGACAACATGGGTCTTTCCCTTGATTGCAGCCCGGATGACTGCAGCGTGATGGGTGTAGGGAATGAGTGAGATGACCAAGTCATGCTCAGCGACAGCCTTCTCCAAAGCCTCAGTCGAGTTGACATCGAGAGAAATGGCGGTGGTGGCAGGAAGGGACTCGGCGAGTGCACGGGCAGAAGCCAGGGTCCTGCAGGCTAGAAAAAAGTTCAAGTTATCGAAGCGAGCCACCGCGAAAGTTACTTACCGATGGTTAATTCGTTTGCAGGGTTTCTGACGATGTATTCCGCGCAAGGACGTGCGACGAAACCACTTCCCAGTAACAAAACCCGCTTCTTCTTGTTACCGGCAGCTTCGACCTCAACGGCCTTTGCAGCACGGCCGAACTTGGGAGTAATATCCTTTCCTTCCTTTAATAGGACCTTGGCGAATTCAGGAAGAATGAAAGCTGCCCGATGGATATCCTTGCTATAATACCTGGTGTTTTTGACCTCTCTCACAGGAGTACGCAAATCTCGTCCGGGTGCCTTGGCGCATACCATGAAACCGATCTGCCCGCTAGGGTACGTCGGAATAGTGGTATAGGCATATTCCGTTGTTTGGAAAATTTCACTCGAGATCTTCCGGAGATCCTGGATCAGGCTGAGATGGAGCCACAAGCATTCACCCTGGGTGCTGATATGGCCACCAGGGGTAAGTGCGTCGTGAAGAAGTTGGAAGTAGGGCTTTTGGAAGAGGGATTCGGCAGGGCCAACAGGATCGGAGGAGTCGGTAACAATGACATCGTAGGTACTTTCGTTTTCGGATAGGAATTTGAAGCCATCGCCAATGTGAACAGTTACGCGAGGATCGGAAAGGAGGGCAGACATGTGAGGAAGGTATTTCTTGGAAACCCGGATAACAGCCTGGTTGAAGTGTTAAGTATAGTAAATAGTTGAGGAACCGAAGTCTCTTACCTCGTCGATGTCGCAAAGGACAACCTGCTCAACAGTCTCGTGCTTGAGAACCTCACGGACGACACCACCATCACCTCCACCGATAACCAAAACTTTCTTGGGATTAGGGTGAGATGCAAGAGGTAGATGCGCGATCATTTCCTGGTATCTGTCACGCTCATGTTTGTGTCAACCATTCTTCTCCTAAGGAAGTAGAGAACGTACGAGAATTCGTCGCGCTCGGTGCACTGAATGACACCATCAAGCACAAGAACATTGCCAAACGTCTCCGATTCGAAGACCAGCACATCCTGATAAAGCGACTTTTCGACGTGCAGGATTTTTCTGACTTTGAGGGTCATCGCCTGGCCAGGCCATTGAGAGGAGATTTCGCGAAACCAGCCATCTGGGGATCAGATATAGGTGGATCTACTTCATAAATGATTAGCAACACCTACCGACGATGGAAGGGTGAGACAGCGGGGCCATTTTAGTTGTAGTGGAAACAACTGAGATCCAAGCTTTTTGTAAACGAAATTTGAGCTCAATCAATCGTCACGTTATCTTATCAGCTTTGTGATCACTGGTGATGTATTTTTGCCTGCGTGGAAGGCTATCGATTTCTGATTCTTCGTCCACTGGTGGATGTCGTGATTAACGAGGGAAAACTGGTCTTCAAAAAAACCCATTCTTGGAGGACTTTGACTATGCTGCGTTCCTCGAACAAAAAACTAAGGTGGGGACGGGCATCAGGATGTTTGAAGAGTTGCAGAAGTCGCGGCAGGGGTTTTCCCGCCCACTCAGTATTAACCTAGTTACGCAATACGCATGTACTTAGGCGACGATGTCCGACCAGTCCAACTTGCTGAAGGGATAAAGCGGGCGCGGACCGTGGCCACGCGCTATTATTAAATTTCATGGGGGTTTTGGTCTGGCGCAGATATCCGACAGTGATCGCCCTCAAATACAAAAGAATCCGAGCTCAGTACGTGGTCCAGCCTGAATATATTATTACTAGTGGAACTCCGCTGCTTTTTATCCTAAACAGAGCCTAATCTTAGGAAGTGAACTGCAAAATGCCGCTCTCCCTTGACCGCCACATATAAGACGACAAAACCTCCTTCGCCTCAGCCCACCCGAGACCCTTCTTTTCTGGTACGGATGGGAAGAAGGCATTGCGTATAAAGATCCTGCGCAGAGTCCCAGTGCGATCAGCAGTCTGCTGATCCAGACGCTCGAAATAAGGGCCAGCGGTTGCGATCGAGTTTGAGTCCCAAAAAGTAACTTCAATTTCGAGACTCTCCAAGCGGGGGGCGAAGCAGGATCGCATGAACCAGGTTGTGAGTAACTCCGCAAGGACCATTAATGGGGCGCTTAGTTTCAACACGTGGATAGTAGCGGTACACCTGAACCATGAATCGCTGGGAACAGGTACTAAAACAGGCTGATTAACCGTGAATCTCAGCGCATGAACACTTTGCACATACCACTATGACAGATCATCAATCTTTCGTTGAAGTGAAGCTCGACTTCTCTGATAGAGGAACTGCCGACCAAATCGATGGTATCGTGCAATTCGTAGTCGTCATCCAGTCCCCAGAGCTGGCACACTCTGATGGACGATATGGTACTCGGCGACCCTCCGTGCCTTAATAGCCAACGGCAGACGTCATCTGCGGTATCTTGGTCAACATCCAGCCTCCGTAATGCTGGAAATGGGTTGGGAGTGCCGGTCAGCTCGTGCAGAGATGTGTAGGAGTTTTGCCAGCAGCCCGCAACGACCAATTCTTCGAGAGCAGGAAGGGAAGAGAGGAATGTGAGGAGCGCAGTATAATCGCTCTTCCAAACGTCGACAAGCCGAACTCGCTTGATGAATGGCCACGGGGCATTTCCGTCGTTATGCATCAATCCACTGTTCACCAATGGGCCATATAAACATATTCCGGTGAAAGGAATTAGTGAATGGATCTGAGGAAGCGCCTGCCATGTGGCGTTCCACGAGTCGCGGTTCCCCCTCCCCCATATGCGGAGGGTCGTTATGTATGGTTTGATGGTACAAAACGGGGATTGTAGGATATCCAGAAGCGACTGGACATCTCTAGGGTTGGGGGAAATAGTGATTACTCCCTCCGCAAGAAGGTTATGGCGGCTCGCAGGTACCCACGACTTGCAGACAAGTGCACAAGCCCGGAGTGCTTTCTCAGAATGACTGTCTGGTCGAGAGACGGATGCAATGATGAGGTCCTCTATCTCTCCGGGGAGATAACGGGGCAGAGGCGCTGTTGACATGTTCTTACCAAATGTGAGTTTGTAGCAGGATCAAACTCAAACTGATACGCACTCGTTTTTGCATCATCAGAACTTTCATCGACAAGGAGAAGGTTGCTTGGGATGAAGGAAGGCAGGCGTATATCTGAACGAGCTGTGGTCGTATGTCTAGGACACGTAGAATCCATGCGGCGATCAGTGCTCTGATATTCTTCTAGTCTCGTGTACTTTGGCAAGTGATATCATGCGTCACATTGAGGCAGAGCTTCGTGGCGAAGGTCGCGGTTTGTCACTACAAGTACCTTGGCACCGCGGATTTCTAACTGGGTGAAGGCGGAGAAGCTCGATGACAGCAAAGCAGTGCCAAATATATGTCGATCCACAGTACATAAGCGTTGCTCGTGTCACGGGGCGCAGGGAGTGGGGTGGCAGCAATCTGTTGGACGGCGGATTAACAGCATCGCTGAAGGTACGCAAACCCTCCTCTTAACAGCGCCCACCAGCTATGTACTTATCCGTGCGAAAACCTAGATGCATCGACAGTGACCAGTCGGCTCTTTCTCGGTTTTCGCTGAAACCACTTCCGCATTAGCAGCTTCTATCTCCATCTGGACTGGTCTATTCTAACTGATTCCCTCTGCACCTCTACATGGGCTCCAGGGCGTCACACATATATGACTAGAACTGACACCACCAAGTAGTGTTGCAACGGGTATAGCGGGCGGGTAATCGGACTACGTGCTAAGTTTGGCGGCCAACTTCTTCCTCGTGCGACCATAGGTTTGACAGGCGCGTCTAGTCCCTGTGTTCGTTGTGTCTGATGCGCCACACTTTGCAGGCGGCAATGAGAGCTCTTGATTTCCAGTCCTGTGCTACTTTTCGGGAAAGCCTGGAAAACAGCATCAACATCGGGCTTGGGAAAGGGGCCTGAACGGTCCAACTCAAGCGCATGCAAGTTTCTATCCTTGGTATGTTGAGCGTCAGGCAATCGCCTTTGTGGCGAGGAACCACACGAGGCCTTGAGATTCAAATGAAGAAGCTCCGATGCCTCCTATCTTAGCGCCTTGAATGAGATCACATCCGCTGAATTTGCTGTGGCTTTTAGAGAAGACTTCGATGGCCCAAACCCTCTAACAAACCTCGGCCGTATAATGCCCATTATAATTGGGTGGTTAGTGAAGCTGTAGGCGAATTCTCGCTCAGCTTTCAGCAGGCACAAGTATACAACTTAACGCGGAAATGTCGCTGGATCAGGTATCTTAGAATGAACTGAAGAACACATTAAGAAGGGCGGAAGGCGCCAGCTTCCTTCACTACTAGACGCCAGACCTATTCATAATTTTTTTGTGAAATCGTGAAACGGCTTCCCCTTGGGAACGCAACGCTAGTCTGATCGATAGCATCCATCCCTCGGGAAATGTGCAACCCCAATCTGCAGTATCGCAACACGAACGTCCGCGGTTGGGTGTTTCGTCAGAGCCGAATCCCGTGCCGTTGAAGCGTACCCCAAAATATATGGACCTGAGAGGAAGGCTCTGTGCAACTTTCCCCGATCTCAAGCGGCAACCAATTGCTATGACTATGTATGTGAGAATTTCCCACATTGCGCCTTCAGACCAACCTCACTGGAATTCAGGGATCTCATTGGCTCCAGGTATCTCCCTCTTGAGCTCGAATTGGGTTGACAATGGTGATCCTCGAATCTACTAGTGGCAGTGGTGGGCACCGAATGCCGTATATTTAGTACATCTCGTAAGCTCGTGGGTCCACCGATCTTTTGGGTTTATGGACTCCCCAAGTATGGTATGACGAAAAATACTTCAAGCCATTATATCCCGGCAGTAGGTGTCAGATCCGCCCTATCTTCCGGGAGCCGAATGCTACAGCAAATTCGATCAATTTTTTCCACAGGGCTGAATCAGTAAGCCTCGCGAATCGTCTAGGCATTAGTCAGATACAGAAAACAATCCTTTTCCTCCTACAGCTGTGCGGACAGAAGGATCCACAGAATGTTGCCCTCAATCTCCTCAGAAAACCATATATAGGCTGAGTGGCAATTGCTAGCACACATCCAAACACTGCTTCTTGGCAAGCGGTGACCCTGGGTGGTGCACTAATGGAAGGAATTGCCTAAAGAGGGGAACAAAAGAATCTGGAGATTCTCAGATCCGTGTAAACCAATGTAGAACAAAGTGGTCCTGAAGCGGTCTCTCGTTACAAGCCAAAGAAAAAAGAAAAAAGAAAGGAGGGAGAAAAAAAATGGAGTTCGAAGAGGACAGGCGGTCCAGGATGAGCTCACCAGAGAGATGTACGAATTAGGCTCCTGAGTGGTCTATAAGTAGGTAGTCGCGAAAGGGTACCTGCGCATTATCGATGAGGCTGCTGTTCGTTACCAGTCGATGATTTAGGAAATTTGCATGATCTTGGCCAGGGTCGGCAGGATTGATGGAGTCAGTGGGTGTCGGGTGACGACAGGACGGGAAGCGATGTATGCACGTCAAATATCAGGGTGCCTACTTTTGGGGTAGATTAATCGCTGTGTACTCTAGGATGCAGGAACCTCCAGCAAAAACGTGTGCTGTGAGCGTCATTCACAAATAGCTCGTTGGCACTCTGCATCTTACTCCTGGACGCGACCTTTCCTTAGACAAGTCTTGGTATACATAGCCCTCCTCCTTCTTTAAAGTCTCATAAACCTCCTTCGCATCTTGCAGAACCCCCTACACGAGAGATCCAGTCATGGCTTTAATGGACCCTCACATCGAGCACCTTGGCACAGAAGCTAATTCAGCTGCCAATGTCGAAGACACCGAACAATCTCTCATCCTTCCTCCACTCCCTCACCCAACACCTATCGACCTCAACAATATGTTCCTTGGACGGAAGTCTACATCACATGCTCGCAGACAAAATCCCGGGCATATTCCTCGACCTCGCAATGCTTTCATTCTCTTCCGCTGTGACTTCGTTCAACAACATGTACCTAACGATGTCATAAGCGACCACCGTGATCTCTCCCGGCTAGCGGGTTCTATGTGGCGAAAAATGACAGACGAGCAGAAGCGACCGTGGTTCAAAAACGCAGAGGCGGAGAAACGGTACCATTCGCAGCTATTCCCGACCTATCGCTACGCTCCCGGTCCCGGTAATCGCCCTAAGCGGGTATACCGAAGGAAGAAACTTCCGGTGCCCGACGAAGTCTTGCTCAAAGATCGTCATCACACGGAGCGTCGAGCGATCTCGTGTCCCGCTGCAACAGAACGTCCGCCACAGGTCCAGACGAGGTCCAGCCCCGCGCCACAGGTGGCCAATGACGATATAGTCCAGAATCTCCAATACGTTCATCCAGGCTATCGCCCATATCAGTCAATGAAATTCTCTGAGGACAACCGCAGCTTTTCTATTCTCGACTGCCGAGATCCTTCGTCCTCTTCTCTGGCTACTCCCCTCCGTGGCGGCTTTATACAGATCCCAATGCAAAACGAGCTCTTCAATTGGGAGGCTCCGTTACTTGAATCGAGCCCCTATAATGAGCAAGGACTCTGGCTGCCCGCCACATCAGAGGTAAGTCAAGATGAACCAATCCTGGTGTACGTCTTCGATTCACTCATACGACATGGCTTGCAGGTGCCCGTTCCGGAACCCGCGTACTATTATGCAGGATACTCCCTCCCAACAAACGTCTTGGCACAGGGTCGGAGTACCGATTCCCTATACAACATGTGGGAGGACTTGCAAGCTTTCCATGATCAATCCCATCATCAGCGCAGCCTTTATCTGTATAGTGATCCACAGAGCCACGCTGCATCCGCCTCCCAGGAGGCACCTTATACGCCGACCTCGGCATCGAGTCTGGACGAGGTCTGTGGTATCTATTCCGTAAGCACCAATTCTCCTGCGCACTCACCTAGCTGAGCCGACGTCGTTGCATTATTTGTCTCGTTCCTCTACATCGCATTATTAATCAGCCTCCTTTTAATGGAAATCCTAGACACATACTTTGGTTGCATTATCCCGTATCCGCATAATGTTTCTTGTAGCATAGCATTTTACGAATCGACGTATCTAGCCAATGTTACGATCGATCAAACCTTGAGCGCTAACTACCAGACACCCGAGAAGGAATTACAACGCGTGGCATACTTCTTTCTAGCTTTTTCTCCTTTGCCATGTTTTTTTTATATCTCTTGTTCGTACATATCTTCACCTCCCCAAGCGTCTTCGTCGTCTTCTTTCTCGTCTTCACTTCCGTTTTCCAAATCGTCGTCATGTGGCTGTGGACCAGGCGTCCTTTGTGTTGTTGGGTGCGACGGCGCGACGGTGCCAGCCTCCTGGATGATAAGCAACGGAGCACCTTCATCTTCGCTCTTGTCATCGGCTCCCATGGTATATAAGTCATCCTCATCTTTATCGTCGCTAATAGCTTTCAACGATTGACTGAAGGATGGTGGAGTGTTATTGTCGACGAAAAGGTCTTTGAGGGCATCGTAGTTTATTCGTTTGCTGTATTTTGGATTCTTCTTGATCAGGTTTCTCACAGACTCGGCTGCCGTACTGCCAGAAGGTGTAGTGATATCGCGAGGCTTGTTCGACCGCCGTTTCTAAAAGAGTGAGAACATGACGTAAGCTATCAGAAAAATATGTGACAAGGTGGAATTGAACCTTTCGACTCTTGGTGGTGGAGTTCGAGTCTTGTTGCTCCCCTTTAGCTACACAACAAACCCGTTCAGCAAAATTACACACAAAATCGATCAATCCCATCCCTTTTTCAAACTACGAACGCAACGAATGGGTGACGACAGGGCAGACAAAGGAACTTACCGGCAATCGCCTCAAGATAATCTCGGTTCAATTCAACCCAAACACGTTCTTTTATTCGGACTTCTTCTTCACTAAGGATGAAGCGATCCAACTCTTCCTCATCGAGGCCTAATAGCTCGTTCCCCACGGTAATTTGTGCTAAACGTCGCTGTTCTGCTTCGTCCAAGGCTTCACTCAACTTGGCGCCCTGAGGATTTTGTAAAAACGTTGAAACCTCCTCTGCTAGAACTGTCGAGACGGTCTCGTCAACGAAATCAGACGGCGGCATCGTCAGTGTCGGCGTATCTGTAGGAGAAATGGCGGTATCTGATGACTGTTGAAGAAGTGTGGGATCAATGTTTCGGTTGTCTTCCAAATGAGGTATCGAATCTGGGGTCACTGTGGGCTCTATTGCACCGGCAAGGATACCTTGTTGCAAGATTGCGGGATCAATCGGGACGCGGGTAGGTTGGAAATGGATTGGAATATCAGGTGGCACGTCGGGAGCCTCCTCTTCGTCACTATCGTCGCCTCGTTTCCGTTTTCCCTTCCTCTTCTTCTTCCCATTCTCCTTTCCTTTGATTTCCTCCAACGGAATGCCATTTGCCGCAGCCTCTGCCGCCCGCTTCTCCGCCTCTTCGCGTTCCCTTCCCTTCGTAAACGCTGGCGGATCCATTTCCTCATCCAGCCATACACTGCGGAAATCAGCCAAGGTGAGACTTCCACTGGGGGTCGCTTTGAATTCATCCAATCGCTTTTTGAGGGTGGTATCGGCAATTTTGACAACTTGAACGATCTCTTCCACTGAACGGCGAAAATTGTTCATACGAGCAGCCAGAAGGAGGGCGGCACCACATATACCCGCTGGCCGGCGACCCTTCGTCATCCAATCGCGGTCGAATCGCTGTACAAGGCGAACAGCATCTGTGGCAACCTTGTGAGTTTCATCACCGAACTCCAGTAAAGCTGCAAAACGAGAGATGTAGTGAGACGGATCGACGAGTGGGAGCCGTAGGTTGAGAGTTTGTACAAGTTGCAGATACGTGTGTCCAAGTTCGAAGACATTGACCTAGATAGAGGTGAGATGGGCGGGGGGGAAGATTGGGGGTGCGGCTCACCTGTAGAAGGTCCGAGAAATCGATGAGCATATAGTTTCTCGTCTCTTTCTGCCGACACGCCACGTAGAGACAAACGGCAACCACGTTCAAGCTCTTCCTGCCTTTCGTAAACTTGTGTTCCACAGCTAGGGTGTACATTCTACGAGCGGCTAAAACGACGACTTCCGATAGCCGGAGTACATTGGCTATGTTTTGAATCTTTTTTGTTGCTGGTGGGTGGATGTCAGAGACATGATTGAGCTGAGAGATGATACTTGAACACATACCATTTTCGATGGTTTGTTCGCGTGAGTCACTGCTGCTCCGGTTTCCATACGGGCCTCCCATTCGAGCATGAGCTGCAGAATAATCAGACAGACGTAATATGAAACAAGGAGCAACATACTGGCACCCTGGGCAACAAAAGACCCCTGTACGATAGCCGCACCACTGGCTGCCTCTCCGAAAGCAATTTCGTTCACGATAGTATTCTCCTCGACGACCGTTCCGCAAGTAACGCAGAAGCCATTTCCTGCAGCATGATCATACTCAATAACGGTCCCTCCGCAGTCGCTACAAACCGCCTGATGGAGGAAGTCAATCAGGGAAGCCCAGACAGTTAGTCGCGAAGAATACTCACCATTTATCACCAAAGTCTAGAGTTAATGACTAACCAATACTCGAAGAAACTAGATTTTCGAAAATGGAGGATCTTGATTACATATAATACAAGGTGGACGAAGAAATTGTTAGAGAGAAATAATGATAGAATAAAGCAACAGATAGACCAGTGCGCAGGGAAAGAATCCTCGGGTGAGTGATGATGTGACAAGATCAGTATGTGACAGCGTTATCATATCACTCGTGACGGACTAATCACGGCGATCACGGCGGAGCTCGGGAGCTTCCTTCACTCGCGACGCCTACAGGTTCTTCAAAACAAGCCCATATGAATTATCAGACCAACTGTGACAACCAATATGCTACTGCATGCACTTGATTCAATTCTTCTAACACCACTCACATCCTCCTGACCGTTGGAAGTGTTCGTGTTATTCGTGTTGTTCGGTGGAGGGGACACAATGTCGATCCTACGGTTTACAAGACCAACATATTGCAACATGAATGGGGGACAAGTTACGCCATCGACTACATCCAAAATCTTATGGACTTACGCTATCCCGTTAAGTTGGTCGGCTGCTGCGAATCCTTCTCCTATGTCAACGAAGTCGAGCAGGATAAACTGCGGTTTGCGGTTGGCTCCGCTCAGTGGAACGCAGCCATCGACATTGGCGATGATACTGAGGAACTGTTTTGAACGTGTTCATGGGTCGCAAATACATTCACTCACGATGTGACGCTGTTTGTGGTCGGTGCGTCAAGGGGGTCGCTGACAATGATTCCGTCACCAACAGGGAAAATGTTCTTGTTCAAGGAATGATTGATCATATATGAGTGGTCAGCGACGGACAAAGGACCACTTATGCGATCAACGCTGCACGGAAAGCTGGGATCTGTAACACTGAACGGTGTCTCCCAGATCTATGACGAGGTTGGCAATCGTGGGCTTTATCTCTGAGTGGTTGGGCTTACCATGTCAAACTCCGGCAGGATGAAGTTTACTTTGGAAGGATCAGCACCACTATCGAGGAAGACTACGACTCTCTTTCCACTATCGATCATCTCGCCAAGAGTGGGCCATTCCGAGTTCTTCATTGGAAGGCGCGGAGGCACATATGCCAGAGGTGTAATCCCTTTCCTGCGATTTAGAAGATAATAAAATCTGGTGATCGTTACGCGTACCAGAGCTATCGAACGCGGGTTTCCAGAAGTCTGCCACCGACAAGCCTTCTGGGTTCGTGAAGATGAACGTGATGACTTCATTTGGATTATTGTCCAGGAAGGTCTTGACCAGCTTCAGGTAGTCCACTACCGGTCCACCATCAAATAACAACTGACGATGGTGTCTCTCAGTGGCTTGTTCAGCGAGGAAACTAGCGCACTTACGCAGCTTGTGTGACAAAAGTGGATAACACCGTCGTTCCTACTCTCAAGTCAGCTTCACTCAAATTCACAATGTAAAACCGAACCCACAGATGTGCTTGGGCTTGCAACAGCCGAACTCCAAGTCGCAACTGCGTCGGTATGTCGACTTGTTGGTCCCTGGAGACTACGAGAAACTTGACTCAGGGCGTTTCGTAGTGGGGAGAACAAGGAACGCACGAATTAATGGGTCAGAGCTGAACGCAAACGAGTCGTGGGCGCCAATGACCGTCACATTAGAGTATCTTCGGTTGCACAGCTCAGCATGACCATTGCAAACAGTAGCCCTGGATACATCAGTTAGTCCTCATCCCTCACAGGTGTATATTCGACTCACCTTCGTTGTGGCAGGTACAGCCCAAAGGCACACTGAGTTACTCCCGCAAGGACTAGGAGCACTTGGAGGAACTTCTGCATGACGTTAGCACGAGAATCGACGTAGGGCGTCCACCATGATATAGTGCCAAGGAAGACGACTCTGGGAACCGTCACCAGTCATGAGTTGTTGCTCCCAAGCACCCGATTAGGGATGGTTATGTCTTCCAAGCAATCCTATAAATAGACCTGGGTTTGATATGTATTGTTTTCCCGGCTTCGTGAGTTTGTCTCCGCGTGCTCGAACTGATCTTCGCGTTCGTTGACTACACATGTTTGTTCCTCTCTACTAGACGACGCTTAGTTGAGGCGGCGGCTATCATTTGCTGGAGTACGGTGTTTGCTCGTGATTTTGTTGACCATGTGATGACATTTTACTTCGGACACCACTGACGTTCGCTTATCTGACAGATCGTCAGTAACAACTATATTAATCCAAGAGGGCCCATAACATATTTCTCGTCGGTCCACTCAGAGTCGGTGAGGCAGCTCAGAGATGGAGTGGACGTCGTAGGATCCTAATGAGTGGCACATTAATAGGTGGCTATTTTCGGTGCAACCAAATGGTTATTAGTTAAATTTCTGGAAGTGGATTAGATGACACGTTGACGGCGTAAGGCTTGGTCCTCCTAATCTTCACCTGGAGATGACTTGCTGTCCAAGTTTGTTCAATGGGGCGGTCCTCCGCCGTAGGCCCTCAGTTGGGGACTGGAACTACATTTAGAGCGATCCTGAAACAATCTCAGGTGGTGCAAGGACTCGGAGTACGCAGTTTTGCAAGCGTATTCCGGGAGACCCGGAATCCTATCATTGCCACAGCCTTCTCTTGTCTATTACACAACTGACGCCTCGCTGCGTCCTCATAACCTGCCTCCAGCACGGTACATACTTGGGCCTCAATATTTACCGTGAACCAATAGCCATAGAATATATCCCTATGAGCGTGCTTTTCATGTAACATGGGTAGTGATTGTCACCGGGGCTATCATGCACGCCCTGACGTTTCGCGCACATAAAGCCTCATTGAAACACGGTGGTTGCGTCGTCTTTGGATTCCGTCTTAGATCATCCATATTCCTCTCTACTTTTATTGAAAATCCCGAAGTTTCGGGATACACATGTCCGGGAGCCTTCACACTCCTCGGTTTTACTTTAGCCCTTTGACAGGTTTCTTATCAGAAATCGGCGTGGTGATTTGTACAGCGGGTCTATTGCACCAGAATGATTACTGCTAAGATGTTTGGTGTCGATGGCGGTACTTTTAGAAAATCCAGGAAGGTCAGCACTGCGAACCCAAGCTCAGGAGAGGGCCAGTCGGAACGAAGGGGGCGGATTCTTTATCTTACCAGCCCATACCAGCTGTACTTTGCATCTGCCTCAGATTGTATCATAGCTGCATAAGGAGCCAACATTCCGCTTTTCGGTGGATCCAAACTGAGTTACACTCGGTATAGTTCGGACTTTTTCTTCGTCGTCGGACTCGGAGGTGCAGTCCCACTCTTTTCTGTATATATTTATTATAAACGCCGCTTTCGGACTGTATCACTATTATCATCGGCGCCTCATCTTGCAATCAAGTCCTTCATCATGGGATTTCTGAGTCATAACGACATCCTAGTTGGTTCCCCATGGCGTTGGGATACTACTACGTTAATTAGTGCATTCTGACCTGTCGTCGCTGGAAAACCCCCTCCATCTGTGAAGGGCCGGCGCAATGTTGACAGAGGTCGCTAATTACAATGGTAGAAGTGGAGGGTTTGCTTCGTCTTGGTGATGGATCCTATCCAATTCGCGAAGTTCAGATAGCCTAGACGGTCGCGGGATTTCTCATGTGCTTCCTGTTCTGTAAAGGATTTTTCGTCTATGAACGAGGGTCTTATCCCAGTCTTAGACTCGGTTTTATTTATACTCCTGTTTCACACACCCTCCCTACATACCGACTACGGTGGATGCCGAGCGGCAGAACCTGCAGCTTCCTATCCACACTCTATCAGAGACGTATACTGTATGTCTGTTGTATTTAAATTAATTATTTTTGAATTAACTTAATGCTTATTCCATTGTCCGGGTTGGAGAGACGCGTCTCCGCCCGCCCTTAAGTCGTCACGTGCTTTCTGGGGACCGCAAAGTAATTTCGTCATTGCTTTAATGACTTACGCTCTCCTATGCTTCCATGGCTAGTCCTGCCAATAATGCCACACATTCTTCCATCAAACCAATAGATAAGACATCCATTCACCGTATCACCTCTGGTCAAGTTGTTATCGATCTCCAAACAGCTGTCAAAGAGCTCATTGAAAACAGTCTGGATGCTGGGGCGACAAATATCGGTGAGCCTGGTCTTACGGTGTTCTCCAATCGTCTCAAACTCTGTATGACATTTAGAGGTCCGATTCAAACAGTATGGCCTAGTGAGCATTGAGGTCGTCGACAATGGTACAGGAATCGCAGAGGAAGATTACGACTCCATTGGTATGTTCTAACGGGAGTTCGGCGTGCAGACTTGTTACTAATTTCGCTATTCCAGGTTTGAAACACCATACGTCTAAACTGGCCACATACGCGGATCTCACGGAACTGCGGTCATTTGGCTTTCGTGGCGAGGCCCTGTCATCTCTATGTGCCCTTTGCCAGTCGGTTCAAATCACGACCTCGGTGCATCCTCCCGTAGGGACTTGTTTAGACTTGGATGTTAGTGGCAGGGTCAAGTCTCGCAAAACAGTGGCACGACCGGTGCGAACCTACCTAATGTGTTTCATTGTAACGATTGTTAACCTATCTCAGAAAGGCACGACGGTCACCTTGAAGGGTCTATTTAGTACTCTCCCTGTGCGGCGGAAGGAGCTTGAGAGGAACATCAAGAGAGAGTTCGCCAAAGCACTCGGATTGTTGAATGCATACGCACTCCTTCCTTGTGCGGTGGAACCGGGTGTTCGTTTGAGTGTTACCAATCAACTGGATAAAGGTGCAAAGTCACAGTTGCTCAGCACACAAGGAACCCCTTCAATACGGACATCCGTGACTGCTCTATGGGGTCCCAAAGCGCTCGACAATATTGTGGACTTGGATCTCAGTATGGAGGTTGAAAGGGAGCGGGGAAGCAGGAGAGTTGCGTGAGTCAGATTTATCGTTCGCTGACCCTAAATAACGCGTCTCCCTAGCTCCCAAACTTTGTCTTCCGTTGATGAAGAACCGTTGCAAGTACGCGTTCGGGGTCTGATTTCCAAGTTCAACATCGCTTGCGGAAGAACGGGAACGGATAGGCAGTTCTTTTACGTGAATGGTCGGCCTTGTACACTCAACAAGGCAAGGATATGGTTTTAAAGGTCCGACAAACCCCCTCATAGTCATCAAAATACAGATTCAGAAGACCTTTAATGAAGTGTACCGATCTTTTAATGCTACCCAATCGCCGTTCATCGTTGCGGACTTCATTTTACCGACTGGTGTGTTAAGGCTCACGTACTGTTTGCTTCAGACTGATTTGTGCGCTATTTCAGATGCTTGTGATATCAACGTCTCTCCAGACAAACGAACGATTTTTCTACATAGTGAAGGCAATATGATCACAGCACTGAAGGTACGTTCATCTCTCTGCATTATTGGCATTACTAATGCATGCGATAGCTGGCTCTCGAGAAGCATTTCAATCCTGCAAGATCTACCTTCGACGTTGTACCAACACAGGTCAAAACTGTCAAAACTGTCCAAACATCTCTCGATCAACCCTCAACCCCTAAGCTGAGAGTAACTGTCACAAACAATATGTTACGATATTGCCAGCGCTCGGCCACTTCATCCGATGGATCAGACCAATCCGTATCAGCAGCGGCCTCTAGCGATCTTATTGCAGAACCATTGAATGATCAACCCAACCCTACCACCAAGACACCGCTATTTATCCCAGATCCCGATGACGATTTACCTTCGGCACTGTCTTGCGTTGAAAGCTTATCTGACCTTCAGAATGAGCCAATGTCCATTGATTCCGGGTCGAAAAACGTGCAACCCCAGGACGACCGGGAACGCCATGATGGGGAGATTATCATTGACACAACACGGGCATCGTGGAATCGACAATCCTCCTCACAGATCATTTCCGACTCCCAAGAGACACCGACCATCACCGAAAGCACCGGAGAAGAGACCAACAATCCGCTTCGGAGTCTTGCCGAGTGCAGGGATGCAATAGGAGGCAAGGATCCTGATCAAGGTTCCGACATTGAGGAGCGCTCGCCGAAGAGGCAAAAATCTCAGCCAAAGACGCTCGAAGCTTGGATATCTACTAAACCTGCCTCGCTTTCTGGAAAGGCGAGGGGCAGTAGTGCTACAGATGAAGTTGTCACAAGGGGCCAACTATCCACAAATGGAACCCGCTCGACGTCGCAAAGCAAAATTCGAGAAGGGAAGATGAGTATGCACAAGTTCTTGTCTGGTTTTGCTTCTGGATCCCAAGTCGGTAGTCAAATGAAGCGGGCAAGGGAGATGGTCAGCGAAGAGGTGCAAGAGGACGTAGAGATGGAGGAAGGGGTAGAGGAGGAGGGAGGAGTACAGGAGGAGGGAGGAGTACAGGAGGAGGAAGGAGTACAGGAGGAGGAAGGAGTACAGGAGGAGGACCAACAGCTAACCCCCAACTCTGAAGTTCCCGCCGTGGGTGAAGTCGCCGATGCGTCTCCCTCATCTATACAATCCGAAAGCGTTCAGGAACAAAATCTCGTCCGACCCCCAACGGAACACGATCATGTTCATAGTGACGCCGAAGTGGATGACTTGGACGCATCATCGGTCCTCAGTTCTGTTCAAAACAGTATTTCGTCGAGTTCCTCTGTCCCTCGAGAAGAGCCAATATCTCGACCAGAAATAATTAGCAGCAGCGTCTGCAACGATATCACTGTCAAATTCAGTCTAGACAGAGTCAAAGCCAACTGGTCCAGGTTAATGACGGCCAGATTGACGGATCAACTCTCAATCGGCCGCGATGATGGTGATATATTGGAGGATGCTGGGCTGACCAATACCGAGAACGAAGCTCGAGCGGCCGAGGTACTCTCGCGTATCATCGACAAGACAGATTTCTCCACGATGGAAGTAGCCGGACAGTTCAACCTCGGATTCATCATTGCGAGAAGAGTGAAGACAGATCCTCTCTCCGGTCGCGCGATGGATGATCTTTTCATCGTGGATCAACATGCAGCCGATGAGAAATATAATTTCGAAAACCTCCAACAGACTACCAACATCCAATCTCAGAAGCTATTCCAGTCCGTGGCTACACCTGATCGTATTCCCATGCAATTGCTGACACATTCTTATAGGCCTCGGTCACTTGAGCTAACAGCAGCCGATGAGTTGGTTGCTACGGAGAATATCGACGTTCTCAGGAAGAACGGCTTCGAAATTGATATGGACGAGACTGCCCCCTCGGGGACCCGATTGACGTTGATCGCACAACCTGTCAGTAAGAGTACCGTTTTTGATATCAGAGGTAATGGCCTTTTTACCCTCCTATCTGTCCAGTTGTTGACTATTGGGGCAGATCTCGAAGAACTCATCCATTTAATGCGAGATAGGCCAAATGGACAGATGGTCAGGTGCTCCAAAGCACGCACCATGTTTGCTATGAGAGCCTGTAGGAAGAGCATCATGATCGGGATGCCGTTGAACCGACACCAGATGCAGAGCGTGAGGATTTGTACTCCGATTTCCCCAGAGACTTCGCGCTGATTACGTGCCCTAACAGGTTGTGCGGCACATGGGTACAATGGATCAGCCGTGGAACTGTCCACATGGACGACCAACCATGCGACACTTGGCGGATTTAGATGGTGTGAGACGAGAGATAAAGGAAGTGGACTGGAAGAAGCTGACGACCCCATGATGATCTTATTTGGATATATCTAGTATGCTTTCTCTCTCCTTGATCTATTTGTAGGTTTTCTGTTAAGTATCGATGCTATTCACCAACGGAGCTTCAAGAGTTTAATAAGAGGGTCCCGCAGTGTCTTGATCATTTCCCACAACAGCGAGTCCATGTCCATCCATTCTATCAAGCGCGATCAATGCCATTTAGTCTGGGACAAAAGGTGTATTTCGTCTCGTGCCTCTTGAAGTTTGGGGTTTAGCTCATCCCACGACACACAGCCTTAAGCCTGTCTTGCGCATTCAGTCCGGGGAGACCGTTACCTTCGACTGCCTCGATGCCTCGAATGGTCAAATTACGCCATCTTCTACTTCTGCCACCATTGGAAATCTTGTTTTCTCTCAACTTGATCAAGTGTGTGGGCCGGTCTACGTCGAAGGCGCTCTTCCAGGAGACACTCTCCAAGTTGATGTTATCGGCCTCGAGACTGCAGAATGGGGATGGACGGGCATTATTCCTGGATTTGGCCTCCTGGCAGACGAATTTCCGGAGCCAAACCTCAAGATTTGGAACCTCGAGCCTGCAAAAGAGGGATCAGGAGGAGAGCGGGGCTATGCTTGGTTTGACAGGGCTAAAGGGATAAAAGTGCCCCTTCAGCCATTCATGGGAGAAATGGGTGTCGCTCGGGGAATTGAAGGCCAATGGTCGACTATACCCCCATATAATACGGGCGGAAACCTGGATACAAAGTATTTATATGCTGGATCACAGCTGTTTTTGCCCATTGAGGTCGAAGGTGCACTGTTTTCAATTGGGGTTGGTCTTGTCGTTTGAACGATCAAGTCATCTTCTGAATCACCGCTCAGGACGGGCATGCAGCACAAGGGGATGGAGGTTTGTGTTATGTCACCTTTCGAAATTGGACACCCTAACTCCACTGCGCGGCGACAAATAGAAATATGCGGTAAGCCCAAGTGGTAGATCAAAACACTGATTTCCATCTGACTTTTGTAATAATGCTCAGGAACCGCTATTGAGACACCGATGAAAGTCACTGTAAAGTTGACTGCCCGCAAGGACCGGCCTTACACGCGGACACCTCATTTTCGCTTCCATAACTCAAAGGCTCTCAATACACAGACTAGCAGTCCGGACGAGTATTACTGCGTCACCGGGATTGATCCGGACCTTCGAGAGGCGACGCGATCAGCTGCTCGTAACATGATTGAATTCCTAGGTGTTGAGCACGGTTTGAATAGAGTCGAAGCCTACATGCTATGTAGTGTCGCGGCTGACCTGAGAATGCTTGAAGTGGTAAGTATGGCGTCCCTTTATTTGATGCACTCACGCTCAATAGCTTGTCTTGTGTGCTAAGGTGGACATGCCGAACTATACAGTGAGTTAACCTCAGATTGCTTCTTTGATCATGTTTTATCCCCTGATTTTCTGCAGATTGGGATGATGATTTCTCGATCAATTTTCCATCATTGATGATGCATGGGTAGTGCGGTCCGCGCCAATTGAATCATGGGCGTTTATTTTCTGCCGAATAAACTGACTTTTGCATGGATCATTTGCTACATTACATTTGATTGCCGTGAACAACGAATGGCTCTGTGCATGTCCCAGCGATGAATAGTGATATGACATCGGCAACGCCACTAGAAGCGAGTGGCGTTGAGAGGTACACCTTCGGGGGCTTCGAAGATAAATTTTCGCTCCAGGTAAGAAGAATGATTGATGTTTTCCATGGTCCGACGAAGGCGCAGAAATAGAAATTTGCACTGTGCCTTGGCATACCCGATGATTTATTTGTCGTCGCTGACAATGTTCAAGGGACCATGTTTCGGCCTCGGGGGCATGGGCCAGGCGTAACCTAGGCGTAACCTAAGTAGTACAAGATCCCTGATGCCAAATGCGTAAGCTTACGGGGGTGATCTGGAAGGGAATCCCGGTTGCATCAAGAACGCATCATGGTTGGTTACGCCATCCCAGGGTACATATCAATAACCCCATGTGGCAACAGGATACCAACAGATGATAATATATACGAGATCTGTTGCATTTCATTTGCGGCTGTGAGCGTCTCTTCCCTTCGCATTTTCGCCTTCTACATCCACCCTGGAATTCTTTGGTTTCACAAGCACACGCTATCAAGAAGCCCGTCGTGTAAAAGATTGGCGAAATGACTGCTCAACCTCACATTCCCCACAGTAGACTCAAACGCATGTCTATGCCAGCATCCGTCTCAGCGTCTCCTCCCTCCCCGACTATCAATCCATTCTATGCACGATGGTCAAGTTCCCCAATGCCCGGAGAGACAGAGGAACAAGCGGCTGCTAGAGTCAAGGCGTTTCAGGAGGCGGTGAAGAGAAGCAGGGAGATTGACGACAGCCTACAGGAAACCAAGAAGCTGTTGGAACAAAGGAAGAAGGCAGTTAAGATCTTACTGCTAGGTGTGTAGTATGGCATGTGGAACGGAGACGCTATACTCACCTCGATGAGTAGGTCAGTCGGAGAGTGGAAAGGTATGTTCCCAGGCGCTGTTCGCCAAGTAAACAAAGCTCACCAGCCAACCAGAGTTCTGTCCTGAAGAGTCCGTCTACTATTCCTCTCATTCAAGCTCGAAATTCATGCTTTCTCTGCAGACTTCCAGTTGGCTTTTGCACCCCGCCATTTCGAGGCTGAACGTTTGACATGGAAGCTGGTCATTCAGCTCAACCTCATCAGGCATGCCTTTTAAGCTATTTCATATTCTCCTCGTGCTGACAATATGCCGGTGTAGTAACATCCGAGCTATCATTGAGACCCTCAAGGCAGAATGGGATCCCGCAACTCCAACGACGCCGGTAGACGCGAGCCCTGCCATCCGCAACTTCCGTCGAATTCGTCTTAGCCTATCGCCGTTATTCATCATCGAAAACAACCTCATGCGAATGCTCGCACCCGAAACGAAGGACCCCACGAGGGACGTTTGTGTGCGCGCTGGAAGTGGGTGGAAAGCCTTACTTCAAGCCCAACGCCGCAGGCAACCCGCTCAGGCTTCGCCCAAGCGGAATGATAATAGTTCGACTGGAGCCTACTCTATGATAACAACCGGGACTAGAGCAGGTTTGGGAGTCAGGAGGCATTCTCATACATCGTTAAACAGTGAGAGTGACCCTAGTCAGGCGTTGACCGCTCAACGTGAAGAGATTTTGTGGCTTTGGAGGGACGTAGAGGTTCGAAGTGTGTTGCGAAGGCGGGGCGTTAGGCTGGAGGAAACGGCCGGATTGTAAGCGCACCCCTTGTAATCTCGGACCGTGCGCCGCTGATATTGCGTTAGTTTCATGAATGACGCCGAACGAATCGCTACAGCTGATTACGTTCCCTCCGACTGTAAGTGATCTTTATGGGGAAGGCAGTGTTGGGCTTGATAGACTCCTTAGCCGATATCATTCGTGCTCGGCTGCGCACAATCGGTGTCGAGGAACACCATTTCGTTGTTGAGAAAGGGGGAGACGCCGGTTCCGACGTATATATCACAGATGTGGGTGGTAGCAGAAGTCAGGTGAATGGCTTAGCTCTTTCTTAGCCATGTTCCTACGCTAATCACTTTGTTTCAGCGAGCCTCGTGGGTGCCGTATTTCGACGACGGTAAGTCGGTAATTGCGTGGTCGTAAAATATAGCTGAAACTTGGATAGTGCAAGCAATCCTCTTTCTTGCGCCCCTGGCTTTCAACCAAACTTTGGAAGAAGATCCACGTGTCAATAGGCTCGTGCGTCACTACCCTTCCTATGCGTCATCAGCTTGGACACTGACTCAGGAAGAACCAATAGGAAGACAGCTTAAACCTATGGCGTGAAATATGCGCAAACAGATTGCTAGCTGGAGCTAATCTCATTCTCTTCTTCAACAAGGCAAGCTTATCCTCTACCTCGGATTCTGTCTTGTAAGCTTCTGCTGATGGTTGTCTATATGTTATGTAGAAAGATGTATTAACATCCACGCTCGCTTCTGGCGTACAAGTTAAACGATATGTTCCCAGCTATGGGGATGCCCCAAATGATGTTCCTAACGTGACAAAGTGTCAGCCGTCGCCATCCTTCTCTGCTTCTCTCCCTTCTCACGTAACACTTTCGTTCTGCCACAGACTTCAAAGACAAATTTAAGTCGTATCATGTACGCGGCTGTGATTCGTCTTGAATCTCATTTGTTGAGACGCTCACACGTTTGATCTTGCAGAAACGTTTGTCTCCTACTACACGACCCTTTATGTGCTATGAGACGTCTGCTATAGTAAGCCGCTATTGTCCTCGATGTCGTTGCGTAAAGAATATCTAATTATGACATAGGATATCAAGTCTATGACAGTGCTTCTCATCGGTGGTACGTCTACTTTTGGCTGCACCGTCTGACATTTACCGACTTTCCTACAGTAAGGGAGTCCATATTACGACAACATCTAAAAAACGGAGAGATGATCTAAGCCCTCACAAAGTCCGGCTACGATCGTCTTCTGGCTAAACCACACGGCTCACCGCTATTGGAAGCTCGACTTGTTTCCTTTCTTCATGACACGGTTTCCATGAGAACATGCGCTTCGATTTTCTCTCTTTCTAATGACCTCTCTATCTCGCGTCGGCTTTGCTGTTAATGGCTGTTTGTAATGTTATTGGTCATGTTTGTCAGATACCTTCGTATATCTACCTTGCTGTGTTGTATCGCCCATATCATGTATCTTACCCCTTATTCCCTGTGGCCATTCTAACGATCAGACTCCGAGTTTCTTGTCTCAAATGGAAGTCGAGAAATATCCTTACACTCACACTCCAGTATCTCCAATGTGCATGGATCAGCTGGACAATCTTTCTTGACAACCCATCAAACCCAAGGTGTCACTCTCTGTCATGTGCAACTATGAGCTTTATTTGACACTACTCACTGGTTATCTGCTCCCAAGCATTTCCTTAGACTGAGAATATTAAGATTTCAGCCCCACAACAGTGCCACCGTCTAAGGACCGTCGGCTCGATCAGGAATAGCACGGGAGATGTCTATCACCGAAGCCACCCTGTGGTATAAAAAGCCAGGAAGCCTCGAGGGAATTTGATCTGTAGTCAATGCCCCAGAACCGTTCTGAATACTACTTAGATGATGGCGTAGACAACGGAGCCAATATGAAGACCTCGGACGGTCATTGGTGTGTCTTACGTTTGCATGGGGGCACCTCGCCCTCCTCCCGTAACCGCCAACTGTCGAGGACAGATACACATCTAACTTCGGATTCCGATTATATTACTGCGTATATCAGCACCATGGATCCAGAGGATATGGGCTGTGATGCATGATCTATCATTCAAGCAAGAACAAGAATATTCAATGTCAGCATTATAAGTAGGGATAGCGTGCAGCGCGATCCACCACTTCTTTTCATGATTAATGAATCCAGTAGTCCGTGGTTGCCGGATTCTGAGGGTTGCAACCTTAGGACAGGCATAGCACCCGTTGTCCATCCCTGCAAGTCATGCTCTTTATAATTGATCGTGGTTCGTCGGGTGGAGATATCGGACGACCTTGTAAGAGAATTCGAGCTCGAGTATGAAGTTGAGTAATGAAACGGCGAGGCGGTTTATAAGTCCTGTCGGATTTATACACCCGTCATCGGATGGATCGGGTCCGCTGACTCATCGGAATTTGAAGCCGGTGATGTGATGATTTATTGATTTTTAGGATCAGCTGGGTTCGTTTATCTGATAACTCTCATCAGCCTCTCTTGTATGGGCAGTATCCTCTCTCTTATATCATCCTTCGTCTCCAGTCCTAGACCTGCTATGTCAAATAATAACCAACGAACACCACCAAACAAGACTGTCGTGGTCCTTGGGGGAGCATATGGGGGTCAGTTCCTGTGGTACTTTACCTGTGTCCATTGGCCCAAGCAATATTTTTAGGTGTTCGTGCAGCGCAGATTCTCGCCGCTGGAATTCCAGCTGGATGGAGGATAATATTAATAGATAGGAACAGGTGAACGCCCTCGTCTTTCAAGTACTAGCTGTGTAACTTATATCCTTCTTAGCCATGTCAATCGTTCGTTTTCACTTTCGACGCTTGATGCAATTGCTGAAGTTCTAAATTTGACTCAGACGTATATGTTATGCCTCGTTTCTCCGTTCTCCCGAACCATGAGTACAAAGCCTGTAAGTGAGCTTTCATAAACCCCATTCTCTATCAACTGCATTGACATATCAAAAACCCCAGTTGTGCCATATACCAGAGTCTTCTTGAAGGATCCCGAGTCAATCCCTCACCTACACCTTCAAGCACACGTTATTTCTCTCAACAAGAACCATGTAACATTAAATAAAGCGTTCCCAGAGCATGGCATCCACTCACCCACAATCTACTTCGATTATGCTATTTATGCTCTCGGCTCTCACTTGCCTGCACCTCTGGACCTGTGGGGATCACCCGCCGACCCAGACGATAAGTCTAGTATACGATACGACGGGG
Source organism: Podaxis mareebaensis (assembly GCA_018524725.1). NCBI lineage: Eukaryota > Fungi > Basidiomycota > Agaricomycetes > Agaricales > Agaricaceae > Podaxis > Podaxis mareebaensis. The sequence continues at coordinate 58,728 of JAEUWP010000344.1, forward strand.
AAAAGTCTGAAGGTACCGCCTGGTTGAGGGTGAAGCAAGATTTGATCGAGGCTGCGCCAACGGTTTTGGTAGTTGGGGGAGGAGCTCTCGGAATCCGTGAGTTTTCTCTTACTTCGGCTTTGGAATGGACATGTTAAACTTTCAACGACAGAGTTTGCGACAGACATTGCGGCAATATACCCTAATAAGAAAGTCACCCTCCTTCATTCTCGGGATCGCCTTCTACCTCGTTTCGATGAAGCAATGCATATTGAGGGTGCGTGACCCGCCGTTGCAACCGTGCTTCATACTAGAATGTGTGATTTCATGATCTTAGCCTTGACCAGTCTGAAAGACGCTAGTGTTGAAGTCATACTAGGGGAACGCCTCGACCTCGGCTCTATAGAGGGTGGCAGAGGTATCACAAATATGATAACCGGGAGAAAGACCGTGCGAACGGCTAAAGGCAGAGATATTGAAGCCGATCTCCTGGTGAGTCGTCCTTGGCTATTAATCATTTATATGTTAACCCACCCGGATATTGGAAGATTCTTTGCACTGGACAAAAGCCAAACACGCAGGTCCTACAAACGTTTGACCCGAAGACCGTCAATCCAGAAAATTCATTGGCTCGGGTGCTACGGACAATGCAACTCACCACCCTTCCATCAACGCTGCCACGAACCACGAACTCCGAGAAACATGCAACGGAGGCAAAGGAAGAAGAAACAACACTATACCCAAATATTTTTGTTATTGGCGATGCCGCAGACGCATTCGGGGCCATACCCGCAGGCCATAACGCTTACTACCAGGTTTGTTGTCTGTCTTGGACGTTTCCTTGGACTACTTCGTTGAGACAGATCCGCTAGGGTGAAGTTGCTGCGCGGAATATCGTTCGGTTAATCAAGGGCTTCGAGTCCTCAGACGAGAAGGATGAGTGTGTACCAGAGCCTCTGGAGCGGTATACGCCAGGCCCGCCAGCGATCAAGGTCACGCTCGGTCTGACGAAATACGTTTATCAACTCTCGGGCATGGTTGGGACGAAGAACGATGGTGTACCCGACTTGCAGGCGGCGGATGCGTGGCCTTTGTTTGGTATCAAGGTTACCAAAGATGAAGATATGATTCCATAGGCGTTTACTTCTTCATATTCAGGAAATGGACAGTGTGTATTATACAGTATTATTGTGTATTGATTTGCTGAGGTAGGTATATCGGTGAAAATGTGCTTTGAGAGTCATGTTGGTAGGGCGATTTACGGTTGCTGTGCCCATTGAATGTATAAGCCGTTGGAACATCACCGTGTATTTTTCGAAAGACGGTTAGCGGACTTAGTGATACCGTTGACCTTTCGAACCAACATTCTAATCCTCGCCTCATGATGCCGAACTGGTCTCGCCAGGTGCTGAGGGGTAGCGGAATATATACAGAAAATCTAATCTACAGCATTAAGGATAGCATAGTACAAGCGCGGATAAGCAAACGTAACGCCGAGAACAGGAACTACAAAATAAATATCATACGAAACGCCGAGATGTGAGCCATGAAACTGTTCAGTATTGTATCACTGTATACCAGATATCCTTGTAAATGGGCAGAGGAAAGCGGGTTGTTGATCCACCTCGAATTAGGAGAGTTGATTATGAGACCTTGAGTGCGCCCATCAACCTTTGAAGGGTGCCAGGAGATCGATCGTGCTGCATGTATTCGTCCGGTGGTATTACAGGTCGGTGGGCTGGCATCGATGCGGGTATAGGGGGTATAAATCGAGGCATACTCATTGGCATTTGAGTTGGTATCTGAGGGATGCTCATTGGTGGAGGCCATGTGTGTGCTGTCGGCGCCGCTGTCTGTCCATGTGCTTGTCCATGCTGTGGCGGAGATGGTTGCGGCGGGGAAGCCTGTGCGTCTTGGTGATGCTGTTGGTTATAGTAGACGACAGTGGTAAGTGGATATATAGTTTGCTGCGGAGGTCCAGAAGTGGCCGTTCGAGTTTCGTTATCTTCATCGGAGTCGCTATCAGAGTCGCTATCTGACGATCCCCACCAGGCGTTGATGTTGTACAGGCTATCCGCGCCTGTGTTGTAGGCCTGACGCCATTTTGTAGACCTCGCCTTGTCTCTCGCCTTATCCCTCTTTTTCCCTTTCTCCCTTCGTCTCACTTTAACGTCCACCTTTGTCGATAGGGGGTGCATCCAGCTGTTCAAATGCTGCTCGTTCCATACGTGTGGTGGATTGCAATCATAGATGGTCGAGGAGTTAGGATTAGCAGCATAAATTTGTAGAGTCGAGCGCGTGTTGGGTTCTGTAGCTTTGGAAGTCGTGTGGTGTTGAGCGGGTGGAATGTGCTGAGGAGGTGCGTAGTATGTCCATGGATGTGACTGCCCGGATACTGGCGGTTGCGAATGTGCATGATGTCGAGGTCCCGAGCTCTGAACGTCCTTTTGCCAGTGGCCGCTTTCGTGCCCGCCGCCGCCGCCTTCGCGACGTCCATGGTAGTCATTTTCATCAATGGAATCCAGAGGCGGAATAAATGGTACCGTCACCTCCTCCTCTTCTTTCTCCAAATTACGCCTGCGTTCCCGGGTTCTTTCTCGTTTCTTCTCCCGTTTTTTCCGCTGACGTTCTCCTTCAGCGACCCAGTCTGCTATGTTCGATGATTGGTTTTGTTGTATCATTGAGTCCAAGCTCGCCAGCGAGCCACCATCCGAGCGGAAAAGTGGTGAGAGCGGTAATGTTGTTGAATGCGAATGTTGATGTTGTGTAGGTGGCTTTTGACGATGGACAGCGACGGGCGGCGGGGGTAATTGGCTCGAAGGCGGGCTAGCATTTGGCTTGACCCAATCTCCTGCAAAGGAAGCTTCCCAACCACTTCTATCGCCACCGCCCCATACAGCTTGGTCTCGGTCGAGCTCCCTTGTACCCATTACTGACTCCCTGCTCGCATAGATGTGTAGACCTCGTGTGACTGTTTCTGGATCGCTTGCGCTGCCAGGACCGACACTGCCATCTGTCCTGAAGCGGGTAGGGGAAAACTCTTCCAGCGTCGGCGTCTTCCTGTACCACGAGTTGACCATCGTAATCGCGTGATCGATGCGTTTCCGCATCTCAAGCTTTTGGTTTGGGTGATATTTCGCGTAGCCCATCGTCCAGCAATGATGCATCAGCCAATCTTCGAGATATTCTCTGGACCAGAGGCTCCCTCGTGAGAGGATTGTGCCATACCTAGGACGCGGAATGGACAAACGTCATGATAAGCGCTCACGTTGGGCTAATTGTTCCGCACAATGACTTAGCGCCAAGGACGGAGGACTCACTTGAGAAGGAGACAAACATCAGACGGATCCCACTTTGCATATCTAACAAGTTTGAGCGCAACGGCCCAGAAAGGTGCGACGCTGATGAGCTTGAGCATGCCGTTGGCGGAGGAGAAAATTGTGTGCAGTTCGATGTTGGACTTTTGGATTGACGCCGTGTAGATAGGATCGTACTGGCGCCCCTTCGGACTGGACGACGATCAAGGAATGTTGTCAATAACGATCGCAAAACATGACATTTTGGAACTCACTCCATAGCCATCGGCAATGCCACGTCCGCTGCGCTATTCATCCAATCTGCGCCCAGTCCAAACTTGATGGCAGTCTCCCGAATACACTTCTGTAGTTTATGCTCTGCATCGTGTTCGCCATAGGCCATCCATTCGTTCACGAATGCCCTATGGATATAGTCCACGTCTCTCGTCGTTTTCCGTATCGGCATATCTGGCGTCATTCTCGCCTGTTCTTTTGCGAGGTTGTGTAGTCCCGGATGCAAGAGCATACATGCACCGCCATGTACTATGAGTCGGATTTTGTGCGAAAAGTGTTCTCCGATGCGGTATCCGAGGTACTCGAGAACATTGACGAGTTTTTGCCGGTCCATTTCAACATGGTTGACTGCTGGGATATCGTTGCTCATCGTGCACCGAGGGAAGAAGGTAACCGATGCTGTTGCAGTACACGCTGGTTCCTATTGTTTCGGACGTAAGAGTGTTGCGTATTCCGGTGAAGTGCGATTACTTCTGGAAATAGCTTTCAGGGCGTGAGGAAGGGGAGCGCTATGACTCACATATCCGTACGTAGACAATTGTCAATACACCAACCATCCATCAATTCATCATGTTGCATAGCCTCATCACGAGTTCTTAAGTATATCGCGCGCTGAAATGCTGTTGAAACATCAAGCATATCACCAAGACACGCATTTACAACGATGCAGTCCACAAACGACTACCCAGTCATCGACTTTTCCAAGACGACCCTACCAGAATATTCCCATACCTACTGCAAGATTATCGACAATGTCTTTTCTCCGGAGGATTGCGCAGCGCTCATCGCATTGGCGGAATCTGATACTGAATGGGTACAGGCTGCAGTTCATTACGGCTTAGGCGCAACACAAAACTACGTCGACACCTCGTATCGTAACTCTGAGCGTATCCTGCGTTTTGATCACAAGGCTGCCGAGCAACTGTTTCAGAAACTGTTGCCTTATGTTTCCGAGCTAAAGGAGCTCAAGTTAGGAGTTCCATATAGTCAAAAGGTCATTGGTGGAGCAGGATTGAGAAGTTTCAAGTACAGGCTAATTGGGTAAGTCACAATGATATTGAGTTCATTACGAGACAACTGATCATCCGCATTACTATCCTTGCAGCCTCAACGAACGCCTCAGCTTCTTACGCTATGGTCCCGGAAACTATTTCCGTAGCCACTGCGACGGCATGTTGGAGCTTCCAGACGGCCGCAAGGCACTTGTAACGGTTCAGATATACTTGGGTAATGAGGGTGTCCAGGGCGGTGCTACGAGATTCTGGAGTCCTAATCAAAAGCGTTATCTTGATGTTGATCCGAAACCAGGCCGTGTCCTCATCTTCCAACAGAGGGGATTGTTGCATAGTGGCGAAGATGTGGTTCAAGGAACAAAGTATGCGCTCAGGTCGGACTTCATGTTCATTCGGGAGCCTCTGGACGACGAAGATGTAGAGATATCATAGAAAGAGCTGTCAAACACGAAGTGTTACAATCTGAGATTCGTTGTGTTGTGCTCTGTCAATGAGGAGGGCCCTTACAGGGGTATAGATTTTTTCGGAAATCAGGCGGAGGCAGTCCCCCCTATCTGTATGCCTAAATTAGTCCTACCGATACTGGGAATGAGCAGGCGTAAGTACAGTCACGGGAGGAAAGGTAGTGTTGCAGTGGGGCAGTACGGTGGTGCCAAGTATGAGATTGGTGATGACGGGGACCGTGTAAAGGAACTACTTGAGTTGTGAGTTTGTTATGGTTCCCTTGATGTGTTACCTTTTCGACTCGTACATGTCGCTTGAGATGCGACTTCGTGTTGCCGGACTCGGTTGCTGGTTTCCGCTCGTTTTAATTCTCGAGATCTGTCCTCCTTCCGTGTACACTGCTTCTTCTTTCCTCTTCTTTTCCGTGACACTATTATTGGCCAGTGATGGCGCTGAAAAGAGCTTTGCACCTAGATATATTCATTTTATGCCGAGGGAGTCTGAGGAGGTGAGTGCAGAGGGTGTTAGATGTCGGTCGAGATCCCCGCCGAGTGCTGGTGTGGTAAAAAATTGAACGATAAACGGCCCGCAGGCGCAGAACGAACTGTGAGTCCAGTCGGACATTTTCACCACCTCCCACGTTGATATGTGTGTAGGGCACTTCTACATTCATGGCCCGTGCTATTCACCTCGGTAAACCATTACCATTACAACATCATATTGCTCGCTTCCCTCCGTTGCCTAAAGTCAGCAGCAAAATCCGCGGTCGTTATAAAGTGTGTTACCAAACCGCCTGTCGTCATTCAATAGTCCATACGAAAAAGAAACAGTGGATGAAGATGATATTGATTGGAACTTACTCCCTACATGGCAGCACGAACTTCGTCACGATGGGGAGTCTGATGCCTGGCTTCTTTTCTGGGCAGGAATCCAAGCTCGCCCCAAGAATGGAGAGGATGTTCCAATTCCGAAGGCCCTTTGGCAGCATTTACTTCCCGAGCACTCCCCTCAAGAAATAAACCGTATGACAACCAGGATGATTTCCTTCAGAACATATTAAGGGGCCGTCAGGTTGTTCATCCCGATTACAGCGCCCTTTCCCAGTTATTCCAGGATATTGCCAAAACAATTTTCTACGACTACCACTGGGCTAAGACGAAAAATCGGTGCAAATCGGAATATGCTCACCAAGCCCTTCAGCGCCTCATCATCAATTTCGTCGTTGACCATTTTAATGATGCTTTCATGGATCTGGAGAAAGAGGAGTACAGAAAGACCGAGGGAGAGAAAAAATATTTATCAGTCTCCACCACTGAGGCCTGCCGTTCGGGCTCCAATCATTCATTTGCTCCGAGGAACGGTAAGAGGTACAGATCTGGCCAGGACGAAGTGCTGTCGAGCTCGAAAGGTCCTGACAAGGATGATTCAGAGGAGAACAGTGGTGCATCTGGTGATGAAGATGAGCATCCTGCGAGTGCCTCCGTAATTTCTCATCATCCCTAAACTTACACATATTTTTCCAGCTTAAGAAACTTCATGCTTTTTGATACAAGATTGGACAACTTGTTTCTGTGGCTGATCTTGTGTATTATTTCCGATTCCATACGGTAATTGATGTAGCTGGCTATATAGGATTGAATCCATTGCCTCAGGTGCATTTTCTTGTGACTGCCTGGGACAAAAATTGGGTGATCCTTCTCTGATCGCATAGTGGCGGGCCACACGAGGGACGAGGAGAGTGGCAGTGATTGATATTGTCCCCGAAGATTCTTGTGTTGGGACCGATTTCCGCTGGTGTGGGGTTTGCTGCTGGTACCGCATGATATTTTGAACGGCCTCTAAGCAGGTTCTTGGGAAGATAGGAAATGACAGTAGCAAAGGGAGTGGGAGACAACGAGCTGATGGCGGTGTGTGCACCCTCCCGCAACAACCGTTTGGAGATTTATTCGTGAGCCATCAAGGTGAAGTTTTGAGCGGAAACAGCATGTATTCCAGAACTTTAGAGACGGAGTTCGAAGTCCTCTACATTGGGGTGTTGAATGGGAGCGGCGTAAGAGATGAACCCAAAATCTCCAAAGAACAGGAGTACCCTGTAGGACATCCAGCCTCACCTGAAGCATGAACCGATGGTGAGACCAACCAGCTGGACGAGGAACACGCGGCTTGAAGGGATGGCAATCAGAACCCTTGTACCAACCGAGTGCCAAACAGATACATACCTGAGTATTACGGTCAGTAACTGCGGTCTAACATCCGTGATCTTAATCGACTGAGTGAGCTGTTATTAGTGGCATTCACGACCTTTAGATAGGGCGAATAATTTTTGATATCCTTACCCCTCGTAAGTTGCAACGCTCTCTGCAAACGCAATGTCTCCTCTGCATCTCTGAACGCTGTAAACCCGAGTGTATGGATGCTGGGTGAGAGGATGTCGAATGTGTCTAGGCGTTCTTGTGCGGAATGAAAGATGGTTAGTTTGAGAGTGGTGAGGTGTCTGATGTGTCGGAAGAATGATATCCAGGTTCGGGATCGGTAGTGTGGGTTTCAGAGGCCAATGTGGATGGTAGGATAATTGGGTCTGGACTTATCTCGAAAGCAGATGTGAATTGCTCAAGATCAAATGCTGCAGGTTTGGTGATCAGACATAAGTATAGGGAAAGACATTCCACTCTGCCAACCCCCTAATGTATTCGAATTTCTCAACTCAGTGGAGTGTAAGAGCGGGATGGGAATCAACTGATTTATTCGATTGGTGGGAACTCGTACACCGGAAATCAACGAGATTGCGGCAGCACACAAGAGTCTCGAGGCAAGAACTGACAGGAAGAGCGCTCAATTCGAGAAAGGTGATTTGACCCAGGTCTCGTGCAGGAGCTGATGGCTTGCAAATGTGACTCTTGTCAAGCGGGGTGCGTTGGCGAGCATGGCAGTCAGTGTCATATCGTGACAATGGCGCCCCAAGCAAACTGATCTTTAGCCCCTCAAGGCTGGGGAAGTGGACGTGCCCAATACCTGTCACGATATTCCTCAGCCAAATGCTGCCACTTGAATACAGAGTCTACAGCAGAATCCTTGGGGTGAGTCGTTCGGTAGAGGCTGGGGATATTTTCCCCATAGATACGACTCATGGGGCACCGCCAACTGTTTGGTTCCCTCCCGACTTCGTGCCAACTCTCTGCCATGAGTATAGATTGTCGTCGTCATTGTCCATTTGACCCTGAGCAGTTCTTGCAGCAATAGACTAGATTGCATTCACAAGCGAGCGGTGGCTGTCACATGTATTGTAGCGATTGCGGGAAATGACGGGGTGGACTAAAAAGAAAAGAAAACATCGGAAGCAAAAGAATCCGAATAAATAAGGGTCTGATTTGGTTGGAATAGCGGCCGGAAACTCGGTCTGCTCACGTTCCCCACTGACCTCGGCCAGTCTTTTAGCTAGCATGTCAGCGACCCGGTCAGAGTCGGTCTTTGGCGCATCAGGACCCGCACTCAGGGTCCGCCAATGCGCTCTTGGTCTGGTGGTTGGTGAGTCCCAGCATGATAGTCCGGGCATATATTGCCATATGTCTTGTAATTTATATCTTGTAAATTTAATGCACTAATACTCGGAGGCCCCATTTTCTGAGCCCAAACCCGAAAGGACAGCCCAGTCTCCGTTGTAAGCATTTACAGTGAGCTTGGTTTGACTGTATTCAAAATCGACCTTCGGGGTAGATGTACGAGATTGTGCGGGGCGACTCAAGTGCAGTCAAAACAAAGTTCCTCCAGGCTTGCGTAGATATAAAACAGGCCACCAGTTTCCTCAGTATATTGTCTGTCATTCCCGCATCGTGACATCTTTTGAGAAGAACGTCGTCTTGCAAAGTGCAGGTGTCAGTTCCTTCGGGATGGCGCGTGAAAGCGGCACTTGTGTGCCAGTGCCAGTGGACTGCCGGAGAAGACTACAACCACCACCATATTATTGACGGCCATACCTTCAGTATCTTGTTCGGATCTCTTCTCTTCCGAAGTTTCCTTTTCTTCTTGGTATACACCCTTTCCCAGCCAACTCACTACTAACACTCTGCCATAAGTACGGGGTGTTGTTGCCACTGTTCATTTGATGGTCCTGCAGCGATAATGGGACCACGAGCGAGTGGTGGCTATCACGCGCATTGTGACGACTCAGGGAAATGAGCATGCCAGCGTCACGGCGTGACTGCGCCAATAATAAAGCAACCTAAATGTGCATCAACATTAGACCAACAAAAGTGACTCCTCAACCTCTTCTCCCATATCCACCAAAGAAGACAGGAGTCAGACCTCGTCAGCGTTCGGATCACAAAGGTCGCAGCCCGCTATCCCTGGCATGATCGTGAGAAGCTGGTCACAAACATGCCTCCCATCCACGATATTGACATCGACGGCTTCTATGAGTTTCTCGGTGTCAAGAGGGCTGCAACAGCTGCCCTGGACAATGAAAAAGCGCCCAGTCTGCAGAAGATGTCGAAGGGTTCACAGAAGGAGCCTCAAAGTCCGCCAGTGTTCAGGTCCGCAGGTGACTTTATTGTGATGGTCGAGGATTTCCTGAATTTTCTGCCTGAACGGAGTATGTCTCAAGTCTTTTTGACAGCCTAGATCTAACGCGTCATGAACAGAGATCGCATTCGCGGCGCACAGGAAGCGCCCTCTGATTGATCATCCTACCACCACGCAGTGCAAACCGGACATTGTCGCTTATTCAGTTGCCCTTGCCGGCTCTGAGCCGCAGCCTCCACTCCGCTGGAGCTCACTTGAAATCATGATTAAGTATAAATCTACTGGAACGAACGAAGAACAGCATGTCAAACAGGCTGCCAGCTATGCTGCATACCTTCTCAGAGCCCGCCCAGACCTCATCTCAACTCTCGGCCTTCTCGTCAACTCTGACGCCTTGGTCTTTCTGATCTGCAATGCTTGCGGTACCAAGAAGCTCCAACTCAAAGACCGGGCTGATTATGAACCACTGCTCAAGGCTGTTGTCAAGTACCTTAACGATGGTCAACCGGGTGCTCGCGAGAGGACGTTAGAGAGGACCAGGGACCAGGACAATGGTGCCATCCGCTTCAATATCACATGCCAAGATGACAGGACATTGGAACTCGCCCGTCTTCATTACTCGACCGATCCTTTTGGCAGGCGCAGTCATGTATTCATATGTGATGACGATAGCAACGGTGTCTTGGTGCGATGGGTCGTCAAAGATCAGTATGTTGGACGGAAGCGGCGTTGGACGGAACAGGAGATCTTGGAAGCAATACACCAGGACAAACCGTATCCAGCTGTTGTGAGGCTGGAATTCTGGTACCATGTTGACGGCTCCCGGTGCGGTGACCGCATCAAGGCACGCATGGGTACGACGGACTATGGTACGAGTTTCATGGATTTGGCCACTCCCCGCCAGGTACTGTATGCAATATATGATCTCTTGGAAGGTATGTGGTTTCACTGCATTTTTCACGCTCATTCTCACTTCTTCTATAGTCACTCGAGGGCTCTATGTTGACCGGGGCATACTTCACCGCGACATCAGTCCAAACAATATCGTCATTCGTCCTCCGTCAGCGCCCATTGATACAGACACGTCGGTGAAGCCGGTGTTCATCCGGCATTTGCTACAGGACCTGGCAGAGGATGCAGTAAAGAACAAGTACGTGATTGGTTGCTGTGCGTTCGCCGTCCATCCTAACGTTTCTTAGCGTACACAAGCACGAGTCTTCAATTATACTCATTGATTTTGAGTATGGTCAAAAATTGAATGATCAGAGGCCCGCAGGCGCAGATCAAACTGTGGGTCCAATCTGACATTGTTACCGCCTCACACGTTGATACGCGAGTAGGGTACTCCGATATTCATTGCTCGTGCTATTCACCTTGGTACACCATTGCCAGTATACTGTCGTGCCGCCCCGTTTCCTGCATTACCTAAGGTCAACAGCAAAATCCGCGATCGCTATAATGTGTGTTACCCGGAACGTCTGTCGTCATTCAACGGTCCATATGAATATGAAATAGTGGAGCGGACGGATGATACTCAGAAGCCACCCCCTCTGCGCCAGCATGAACTTCGTCACGACGGGGAGTCCGGTGCCTGGATGCTAAAGTGGTGGGGCATTCGGGCTTGGCCAAAGAATGGAGCAGATGTTTCCATCGCCGCGGTCGATCGGCTCAGTTTACTTCCCAGGTGGGACCCTGGTTCAGGTGAACTTTGTGACGAAAGGAATATTTTCCTTTATAGCATCATGAGCATGAGCAGGTGTGTGGTCCATCCCGATTACGACGCCCTTTCCGAGTTATTCTGGGATATCGCTGTGACAATTATCTATGACTACCACTGGGCTAAAGACGAAAATCGGCGCAAACCAGAATACGTTCACGAAGCACTTCAACGCCTCATCCTCAATTTCGTCGTTGAACATTATGATGATGCTTTCATGGATCTGGAGAAAAGAGAGGAGCTCAGGAAGATCGAGATAGAAAAAGAATATTTATCAGTCTCCACCATCGAGGCCCGCCGTTCTTGCTCCAACAGTTCATCCGCTTCGAGCGGCGGTAAGAGGGACGGATCTGACCAGGACAATTCAAAGGAGAACGCTGGTTTGTCTGGTGATGAAGATGAGCGTCCTGTGAGTGCCTCCATAGTTTCTCGTCATCCCTAGCCTTATACGTGATTTTCAGCTAAAGAAACCTCGGGTTGTTTGATACCAAATGCGATAATTTGTTTCCGTTGTTGACCTTGCATATTATGTCTGATTACACACGGTGATTAGTGTAGTCAGGCTATACAGAAGTAAAGGAATCAATAGCACCGTTGACTCTCCGGAACGCACTGTGCTCAATGCTGAAGAGACGCGATGTGTCGACTCGGGTGCATTTTCTTGTGGCATCTTGGGCAGGCATCCGGTAATACTGCTTTCTAGCATCAAGTGCTGGAGGAGACAATGTTCGTACAGCGGGATAAATACAAAGCACGGAACAAGTTCATAATGCCTACGGACCGTTAATATGTACGTATATACACGACAAATTACAACCACTCTACGCGATTGGACTGTCCAAAGACCTCCAAGGACAACCCACCCTCCTTCAAGAGTTTCGCAACATCCCTCTCGCGTCCTCCAAAATCGAAACCAAACGGCCAGCATTTGATGACGGCCTCTTCAAGGCGAGTGTGTTCCTCCCAATAACCTACATCAACCGAAGGGTTGACTAGAAAGTCATTTGCGTCTGATAGTGGAGCTGGATTGGGTGGAGGAGGTGATGGAGAAGACGAGGTTGATGATATGGACACCGTATCGCCTATAAGGTCCGGTGTAGGTGTGATAGAGTCCAATATTGGAGGGACAGGCAGCATCGGCCTTAGCCGTCTGGAACACAAAATATCGAGGACGATCCTCAACCGATCAGGGTGTACATCCAACGTGGCATTCAAGACTTTTAAATTGGGTAAATAATTCTTAGCGTCCTCACCCCTCGTAAGCTGCAGCGCTCTCAACAAACGCAACGTCTCCTCTGCATCTCTGAACGCTGTAAACCTGAGCGTATGCACGCTGGGTGAAAAAATGTCGAATATGTCTAGCCATTCTTGCGCGGAATGAAAGACGGTTAATTCGAGCGTGGTGAGGTGTTTGATGTGTCGGAAGAATGATCTCCAGAGTTCGGGATCGGTGGTGCGGGTGTCAGAGGTTAATGCGGATGGTGGGATGGTTGGGTCGAGAGGCCTCGAGAGCGGATGTGAATTGCCCAAGATCAAATGCCGCAGGTTCGGTAATCGAACATAGGTATAGAGAAAGACGTCCCATTCTGCCAGCGCCCCGACCCATTCGAATTTCTCAACTTTGTCGAGTGTAACGACGGAATGGGCGTGCATAGCCAGATCGACGGATTTATTCGATTGGCGGGGACTCGTACACCGGAAATCGACGAGGTTACGACAACGCACAAGAGTCTCGAGACACTGGCTGACAGGAAGAGCACTCAATTCGAGGACAGTGATTTGATCCCAAAAGGTCTCGTGCGGGAGTTGATAGCCCGCAAACGTGACCCTTGTCAGGCGAGGTGCATTGGACAGCATGGCAGTGTCATATCGTGACAACGGCGCTCCGCGCAAATTGATCTCGAGCCTCTCGAGGTTGGGGAAATGGGCATGTGCGAGTTTGGGAGCTAGCATGGCCCAGCGTTGGCGGAGGGAGGATTTGGAGGTGCACATGAGCACTCCGATGTTGGGGGAATTTTCGAGGAAGACTGCACGGAGGATCTCTTCGGATGCTGCAGAGGGTGAGGAGGAGAGTCTGTCGAGTTTGATTTGGAGAGTGACGGGGAGGGCGCAGGCGTTGTTGAAATAGAGGCGGAGGAGGTGGGCGTCAGTGTGTTGCGCATTGCGGCGGATGGGGACAGGATCGATGTAGGTCCAGAGGATGGGTGTGGACCATGCTACCTGTCTCCAGTGGGAGCAGACGGAGCCGAGGAGGAGGGGAGAGGAGCGGGAAGGTTTTTTGTTTGGGAAAAAGTCGGCGGTGAGGGGAATGTGTTGTGAGGCGTGGTAGAAGATGAGGGCGAGGGTTTCCGGGGGGAGGATGCGTGTGATGGGTCTGATCTGGTTGAGTCTTCGGAGGAGTGCTGCACGGTGGTCGTTGAGCCGCTGGATTTCTCGCTCGAGCCTGTCCACTGTTGCTGTCAGGAAGGTTATTTCGTCCATGCCCCATTTCTCACGACGGGAGCCATATTTCATCAACCCTCCCAGCGCTAATCCACACTTTCTCTGTTGCTTTCCAGGCGCTGGGTCCACACTTCCCACGGTGTCATCTCGTCCGCGATGAACGTCGCGCGGGCTCTCTCAGCCTGCAGACGTTATCAGATCGCCCGCTTCTACTCGAACATGGGCAAGAAAAAGTCAACCACACCCTCCGAGGACCTTCTCCTCCTCCCAACTCCGCCAACTTCTGCTTCCATCGTCGACACCCACACCCATCTCGCATCTACTTTTGAGTCATATCGTCAACGCTACAAGGACGGCAAGCATGAAACTGTCTTTGACCTCATGCGCGCACTATATGCTGGCAGAAACATAGAGTCTCTTGTTGATGTCTGGTGCGAGGCACCGGTACGCAGATTCTGGAGAGAGTTTGCAGATTCTGCGATCAAGCCTGAAGACCGCCAAGACAAATGGGGTGGTATAGATTACTGGTTTGTCATGGGTCAGTTTATCGCTCTCGTATATATTCCCCATCTCACGTATCCACAGGCGTACATCCGTGAGTCCCGTCAGACACACACCAACTCTGTCCTTACCGTCCGTAGTCACGAAGCCCAACACTACACTGACGAAATAGAGAATGAAATGTCCGTCCACAATCCCTCTTCATCACCTGCTCTAATACAAAGAACAGCATAGAAGCCATGTCCCATCCACGCTGTGTCGGCTGGGGTGAAATGGGTCTCGACTTTCACTACGACAATTCCCCACGCGACATCCAACGCGCCGTCTTTCGTCGCCAAGTCAAACACGCCGTCCGACTAAACAAGCCCCTCACGATCCACACCCGCGAAGCCGATGAAGACACCGAAAAGATCCTCAAAGAAGAAGTCCCACAAAACCACAAGGTCAGTTTCTCCTCCCACCTCTCTTCGCATCGATTAACCCTCCACAGATCCACGTACATTGTTTCACCGATTCTCCGGCATTCGCTCAACGTCTTCTCGACCACTTTCCCAATCTCTACATCGGCGTCACAGGTTCGTCCTGTCACTCCCTCCCTCTTTCCTCCTCTAACCTACGAGTTTAGGTGTAATAACTTACTCAACCAACACCGACACCTCCACTGTCATCAGACAAATGGCCACCTCACAAGGCCCAGACGAACCCCTCCGCATCCTCCTCGAAACTGACGCTCCCTATATGGTCCCTGCGAATCTCTACAACGCCATCCCAGAGCTCAAGGGCAAAAGGTTGCCTTTGTGTCATACTGCGATGATACCCTGGACGGCAGAGTTTGTTGCCCAGGTAGCGGGAGAGGGATGGGATGCGGAGAGAGTTATGAAGGATGCGAGGGAGAATGCCAGGAAGGTTTATGGTGCTTAATTGTTAATGCATAGATGGCTGCGGAGGGCCGAGTGCTGATGTACTTTCAGTCGCTGTTGCTGGAACTACATAGATTGACTAATTAGAATATGCAGGTTTTTATTTATTTTGAAGCTTCAGGTGTATCCTCTATCTGCAATGGTCTTGTTGAAGGAGAGTAGAACACGCCAGTCGACCGGCTCATTCTGGCAGGGATAATTTCTTCTAGGCCGTGGGTTTCCTTGGTGGGGTTGGGATGGGTTCGACTTTTGCGCCTTTTTCCCTGCTCCACCAGCTTATCGGTAATTCCCTGACTTTAGTTTTCTGTTTCGGCGTCTCCTCATCTCAGTCATCTACCCCCTTCCCACTGAAATCTCTTTAGGTCCCACACTGACATTCTTACGTGAAAACTCGCGGCTATGCCCTCGTCACGACGAACTTCTTGCGCCACACAAACTCGCGAAAAAGACGGAACCATGTTATCGCCATATACATACAGGACCTCTGCAGTTATCACAAATCAGGCGACGGCCAGTAGATGGAACTTTACCTGTCTCGTCACTTCTTGACAGCCTGCTTCGCACTGAGAAAGGTCATAAAAAAGATAAAAATATCTTGAAAGACGCCTTCAGCGAATCTCGAGACGATCGGAGCTTGGCGCTTAGTTCAAACTTCAGTGGTGATTTCGATATGGGGGTGAATGGATCATCCGCTGTTACCGTTCCCCATCGATCCTTTCTCAGCGCAGCCACTCCCTTAGCATCGATGCCTTGTGTCGACTAGAAGTACCAAATTTCAACGAGTCATCTCCTTTGGCGCCCTTGCTTGATTCTGTATGCATCTTTATCTCGCGATCAAATAGAGGACGCAGAAGAAAAGGTTCTCTATCACCTTGTATTGCTGTGTCCTCAGTTGTAGCCCTCGCCTCCCTGAGTGCAGCCATGCCAGACTAACGCTGCCAGATAGGCGGTCCCCCTCGCTTTTCAGAGCTTTCTCCGATCGGGAAGATGTTGTCAGGCAAACACACAGAGATGCTATCCATTTTGAAGCCATATCATTAAATTTTTTCATCTCACTCCGGGCGTCAGTGCTTACGCGCTTACGAACTGCTGAAGCAGCAACGGGCGCCATGATTGGGCCGTTATGGTCGGCTGTCATATCTTGTGCGCTTGTTCGGATCCCTTTACTTCCGAGCTTTTTCTTCGATTCTAGTATATACACAACCTAAATTTTGCCAGAGGCTGTGTGGTGTGCATATGGATGTCACGTCAACCTGAAAGGGTGTATTCCTTAGTCCTAGACTATCTCAAGTTAGCATGATTACAACCCGGCACCGGACACGCACCTTATCTGCCTGGTATAAATCCTGAGGCTCAGTAGTGTGCTGGAAGTATAAAACAGGCCTTGTCAAACTTTGTTAAGTTCGTCCTCTCCGAGCTCTCCTTCCTTGACATCTTATCTTCCCTCTGACAGCATTCTCCTCATCCGCGTCATTATCCACGCCATTATCACTCACTCTCATAATATTGGTGGTTGCCAGTGTTATCTTCCAGTTCGTTGTCGCCATCTCCCGCTGCCTGCCTTGTAAGGTTCAAAGTTCATTGTCATTTCTCACTATCAATGAATATTGATTTATCCAGGCCCCTCTCCACGTTTGCCGTCGACTCCCATCACCCGTTATCGCGATCTTCCCTGCCATCACCACTTCCGGTCTCGCTGTCATCATCTCCTCCCTTTTCAGACAGAAGATGGTTCAAGTCATACCAGGGTTCAGCCTCACGAACAGATGGCTCCTGTATACCAGTCTCATGTTCGCTCCAGCACAGTTCCTGTCCAGTCTAGGCAGCCACTTCCCAACTAACCTTGGGTTCCTTGCCTATAATTGGTACAATCAATATGTGTGGCTCACCGCGATCAAACAAAAGCAGCTGCATGCATTATCCCTCTTGCCCATTCACTTCAATCTCATTTATGCAATCACATACCTCGGAGGGATCACATCCGGCAACATTTACATGGGCGTTTTCTTGGGGTTTGGTACGGCAGGCATAATAGTGCTCAATACTGCGGCAGCTTGGATGAGTTGGGCCACAAACATGCCTGAAGGCTATGGCGTATATCAATTCTTCTTCTTCGGATGGAGAACCCTAAACCAAAATTGGCACAAGTTCCTCATGGTTTGGCAAATCTTCGATACACTCCTTGCCGCCAGTTGTGTTTTCGTTGCAATTTTTGGAGCCATAGCCTTTGGTTCAGTGTCGCGTAAAGATCTTCGTTCTGATCCGGACTGGTGGACTAAGTGGTGGGCCAAATACCCTACAATTTTATTGGGATCAGTTGGAGTGTTGTTTGCTGGATGGCCGCTTATCTTATGGACAGAACTTATCATATCCCGCAACCACATAGAATCTGAAACTGACATGATCGCAGTATGGCTTTTTGTTGCACAAGTCGTGGCCATGCTACTGCCTGACGGTTTGCTTTGGTGATATGTTCGATAAGGATTAATCACTAATGTACACCCTGCCGCGGGTCTCCTTACCTATTTCGTCCTTTACGAGTTCATTAGTTATTCCAGTGTTCTCCTGGCTCAGCCCGGACAATTCAATATCCTCTTCACCTAGTCTTTTTCTTTTCCTTAGTTGTTCTTTTTTGATACAGGCTACAATGTGTTCTGATGGTTTCATTTTGCTTTACGATGACATCAATGTAGCAATGCCACAATTTGAATTTGGTGCAATGAATGTCAGTGATACTGGGATAGTGGCAGGCACCGTCATTCGAGTGACTTAGGCTCCAGATCCCACGGCTCCAAGAGCTAGTGCTAATACTACCTCACCATTAACCCACGGGGTCGCCATGTCAATACAGAGACTACAATTACCCCCGTCCATACCCACAGTTACGGGCAATAGTAGTTGATCTGGGGATGCAGGCCTGGTGACGTCCGCAGCATACCTGTCTGTATGTTTCGAGGGTTTGAATGTCGCCGAGGAGCTCTTTTGAACTCTAGTAATAAATTTCATCCGATTGTGCGTGGCGCACAGCTGGAAAATATGCCCAGAAACCACCCCTTAGGTGGGCTAAAGCTTGTATAATCTAACAGAGCAGAGGGTATAGCCAACATTGCTCATTCGTTCCTTATTACCTTCACAAGAGATTCAACTTCCAGCATGCTGTTCCACTCACCAAGGAGATCACAGCCTTGAGGAGGACCTCGCCGCGACACTTGCTAGCCATTACGATCCCATCCCTTTTCTAATTGTATATACCGCTCCCGGTGCTACACTTGGCGCTTGATTGCAAGAAGACGTGAATAACGAAACTGCTCTCCAATACAGTAAGAAATGAACAGCATGGTCATATCAGTGAGTACACTTACAGGTTACCCGATCGTTGACAGTCTCCGTTCTCTTCTGAGCTACCACCCGCATATTCCTTTCGAAGAGAACGGGTTTCCACGCTGTGTCGGCTGGGGTGAAATGGGTCTCGACATTCACTACGACAATTCCCCACGCAACATCCAACACACTGTCCGACTAAACAAACCCCTCACAATCCGCACCCGCAAAGCTGATGAAGACACCGAAAAGATCCTCAAAGAAGAAGTTCCACAAAACCACAAGGTCAGTTCTCCTCCCACCTCTCTTCGCCTCAACTAACCCTCCACGAATCCACGTACATTGTTTCACCGACTCGTCCCGCATTCGCACGACATCTCCTCGACCACTTTCCCAATCTCTACATCGGTATCACAGGTTCGTCCTATCACTCCCTCTCTTCTCCCTCCTCTAACCTGCGAATCTAGGCGTAGTAGCCTACTCGACCAACACCGACACCTCCACTGTCATCAAACAGATAGCCATCTCACAAGGCCCAGACAAACCCCTCCGCATCCTTCTCGAAACCGACGCTCCCTATATGGTCCCTGCGAACCTCTATAACGTCATCCCCGAGCTCAAGGACAAAAGGTTGCCTTTGTGTCATACTGCGATGATACCCTGGACTGCGGAGTTTGTTGCCTCGGTAGGGGGAGAGGGGTGGGATGGGGAGAGAGTTATGAAGGACGCGAGGGAGAATGGCAGGAAGGTTTATGGTGTTTAATTGTTGGTTATTTTTGATGCATAGATGGCTGGCGAGGGTTGAGCGGCTGGTATACTTTCGGTCGCTGTTGTTGGAACTAGATTGGCTATAATTACAGAATGCCGGTTAGCCACATTGTCAAAGCCCTCGTCTGACAGATGCACGTAAATAATCCCAATTCATTAGCATCGTTTGATTCATTTATTCTGAAGCTCTGCGCGCAGCTTCCAATGGTTTCACACTGACATCCTGACACGGAAACTCGCTGTCATGTTCTCATTGCCTTGTATCCCCTCCTGAAAGGAACCTCTTACAGCATTCATTCGCCATGACAAGCTTTATGTACCGCGCAAGCTCGCAAATAAGACGGATCTATGTTATGGGCATACATACACCATAATACCGCGGTTATCGCAGATCAAGTGACGACCGAAACTTTACATGTTCCCTCACTCCTTGACAGTCTTTTTTGCACTGCAAAATGTCATCAAAAAAGGGTAAAAACATTCTTGCAAGAATCCTCTCGGTTGAACAGCTTCTCTACCATCTCATATCGGTGTGCTCTCGGTCGCAACCAACTTGCCCTCGTCGCACGAGTGTAGCCATACCAGACTAACATTGCTGGATAGGCGGCCTCCTAGCTTTTCAGAACCTCCTTCGATTGGGAAGGCGTTGTCAGTCAAGAACACCAAGATGCTATCCATATCGAAGTCATATCACCTTGATCGTTCTGACGACTGGACGGATACACCAGCTACTCGACCTTGAAATTTTGATCCCGCTTCCCGACTGGAACACCACCGCTGGCATGGCCTCATCAACGCACCGCCAGGTTCTTTGAGAAGCCTTTCTCTATGGCACATGCGCTCTGCTGTTGATACTTACCATTTACGATTCCATTCCGGTACTGTCATTGAGCAACGTACGGCATACAACATAATGCTCCTAGGTCGATGCGCCTGATCGTGATGCCAAGCACCCTCACCTTGGGTCAGTTGAATGGTCATCGAATTCCGGAGAGTCAACTGCAGTCACTACCGAATTGCTATTGAACTATCCATCGATGCACCAACCCACGCTCACCATGATGATTTCTGTGATCTCGGATCTCGGCCCTTCAACGCCACCAACGCTATGCCCATGATGTTCAATCCAATATTAGTATGTATACTTCTTTCTTATAGCACCGTGTTACTCCACACTGGAACAAGAATTACATCCAATTGAACAGCTCCTCTCCGACCTCATAACGTCGTGTTGCTCGGCTGGCACGTTCACCGTCTTCTTTAGCCTTCCGTCATCTCGCCTCTGCGCCCTGGAGGGCAGCCATGGCCCCACCAACCTCGTCCGCCGCAGCCAGGCTCGCGAGTCTCCCCGTTGAAAATTTCCTCTACGGCATCTACACTCTGCTATTTATCCTATTTTGGTGTCGTCATGGATCAACATGTCTCCCACAAATGAACGCCCACACGTCAGCGAGCCGCTCAATCATGATGCTAAGCATTCTCATCTACTTGCTAAGCACCGGTGTAGGTGTCATGCTTGTTTTGTCCGCGGCAGCATATTGACACGAGGGATGTATAGCATTGGATTGTGTCATGGACGAGGTTACTTGAAGGAGGCATGGAGTGGACTAATGAAACCAATCAGCAGCTGGCCCTCTCAAGGATGCTCAAAACCATCTTCAATGTGCCCGCAACTATTTCAGCGGACATCGCATTCGTAGGCTCCCTTACAGCCACAGTCCCAATATATCCGCTGACCTTTCGTGAGCAGGTTTATCGGTCGTGGATCGTGTGGGGCTACAACCCCCATGTCATCGTCATTCCTTGTCTCGCATTGGTTGGACTCGCCGGTGCGCCTTTAGCATATCTACGAACGGACTTTATTTCGTCTCACGACGCACACCAAGTCGCCGGTACATATGTCATGGTGGCCTACGCATATTATAGGCCAGAGGATGCTGTATTCACTGCGACGTTCAGTGCTTGGCTTTCGGCTTATATTGCATTTACTATCTGGTACGTTCAACAGTCCTCCAGGCTCTGGGCCTGTGAGTTGATCAGTATTTGAACATTCAAGTACCAATGTATACTGCACCGGTACTATCATTCCTCCATCGTATCAATGCTATGAATGACCCCCCTTTTAGCCATGATTTGCTGGAAGATATGGTCCGTCAGAAACGAAACGCAGGAGTGGACCGGAGGAGCAACTCTCTTGGTGCGTCCTCCGACTAGCTAAGCCCAGACTCTCAACACATTCAATCCAATAGCGCGCTATGTCCATAGTCATCGAAGGCGCTGCCCTGTACACGTAAGCTCCAACCCCTTACCAAGATTATGTCTTACATGTCTAGGACCTGATCCAGGGCCTGGATAATCGTCACCTTTGTGCTCAGTCTTGCAAACTCTCCCTTCAGGGACGTTTTTACCGACTCATGCTCATCCATGGCTGGCATTTCCTTTATGCTCATTAACGGGCGAGTCGGTCTAGAGCAGCCAGTACCTCATTACATAATTTTCAGGAACACTTTCCAACAGGACCGCCTCGAGACCACTGACAATCCAGACATGGGACTCACGGCGGCAGGAGCAAACGATAGCATGGAAGCGGCCAGTGTGTAATATGGATTGAGGACATATACACAAGGACGACGTGGCCCTGCCGAATGCCTGCCGGCCGTTGGTGTTCTAGATGTTCGGTGGTTTTGTATGGGCTTTGGTCTCGCAACCTCAGATAGAATGAGAAACCCTCCTTTGACCTCAGTCGTTGTCGCCTTATATTTTGTAGCTTTAGAATCATAGAGAGCCTTTTCAAGACAGTTTAAGTTGTCGGAAGTCAGGGAAGTTTTTGCTGATGGGGGAGTGCATTGCTTTGAGCCGTTAGTGTGGGAGGCGGTTGTTCCCTTTTTCGCCTGTTCATCTGCGGCCTCATTTCCTGGTACTTCGATGTGACCTTTCATCTATTCCAATGTAACATCCGCTCTTCGCGCTCTAAGGGCACTAGTGTATCTTTTATTAGGTGTTTGTTCTCAACCCCCATCAATCCTCTGTTTTCCCGTGTATTATGGTACTTAGCTTCGTAATGAAATGTGAAGATGAATGGCGCAAAGGAATGATGACACATAAGTTTCTGACCAAATCGAATCAGACTCCTTCAGCATCAGGTACGCGTGCTTGACCATCCGAATTTGCCCTAAGAATCGAGGTCTGACTTCCAACATGATTTGTGTGGCTTCAAGTACAAGCACATGCAACCCGCTGTATACATAACGCATCGCATTATCGTTGTCACCACGGCCGTCCGGTTTGAGGGTGTGCGTAGGAGGTACTTAATAGGGGTTGTTAGCACCACATCATACTAAGGTTAGGTTTTTTGCGGCAGATGCAAGAGTAGGTTTTTTGGGATTGAATAGCTGCTGCAGGGAGATACCGCAAGATTCAAGAATATGCAGTCTGAAGGGCATTGAGATACACTGGTGCAAGGAATGACCCAAGTAGCAGCATTCGGCTTTGTTTACGACTGAGATAGGTGAACAACGACAAATAGACCGACCATGTCCTCAAACACAACTGGACCGAAGCGAGCTCCGTCTTTCCTGTCACTGCCCCAGACACGCTAGCTGCAGCTGTAATGGTTATATCAAGGCAAATAATCGAACCGATGAGAACATGGAGGGTACGCAGCTCTTCAGTCGCCATATCCCACTTCCCTGTGAGAGTGTCCAATGCGAGTTTTTTTCAAGTGTGTGGAGGTGATACTTGTGTTCATTGAAAGTGCGCAGGATTGATAGAAGTAGTCCGCGGAACCGCTGTAATTGCCAAGTATTGGAATGACTAAAGTAGTACGGGATGGTGATTTATTCGAGTGAGCTAAAAGAGAGAAAAAAAAAACGATGAGAGTCTGATACTTGGGCAGTCTGGGGGGTGGGAGACATACATTAGAATCGCCTTTCAGGAATTAAAGGTTCTGGCTCCTGCCCCGCTGAAGCGCCTGACATTGGGGTTCCCAAGTGAGAATCAAGTCTAACATGGACTGTGCTCCCTTCCTCAGGCACTCATGCATCGAGACGATGCCCCGTCTCTTTCCCTCAAACCTGTCTGCATGATGAAACAGTTAAATTAGTATTTCAGTATCATGAGTCCAATCACACGCCAGCAGGACCTCTGAGCAGCGCTATAATAACATCGTTAGGCTTGATCGCAGTCGATGCAGGTACATCGCATAAATCGGTCAGCGGGCCCAAGTGAGTGGGGGTGAGGGTTCGGAAGGCGCATCGACAGGGTCGTTGTTGTCATGACTATCAGCCATGGTCATCTTGGAACACAGGACCAGCTTGGTGAGAGTAGATGGTACCAACATCTTCAGTCTGAGAAGCGAAGGGTTGTGTCAGATGTGGAAAAAGGGTGACAGAGGGGTCTGAAACTGAGACATGGGTCTGCGATGTGGCATTGGAAAGCCCACGTGACATCGCCTGTCGGGGGAAGTGGACCGTAGACACCATCGCATGCCACTCGAAAGGCCGGCGAAAGGCATTTATTATGTTGGCTTCCCTTCTGTGCCACAGCTGCGGATGGCGCATAGAGTGTGATAATCAAACCATGCCATTCGGAGTGGCTGTCAATCGAGGGGACAACTCCTGAGTGTGGATGCGGTGTTGGCAGCTGATGGCAGTTCAATGGTACCTAGCTTGAGATGTAAATGTATACCTGTGCAGCCGCACAGCTATCCCGACACCAGGGGCAATACCACTTGGGACCAGTGCCAGCTGAGTTATATGTTCCTGAATTTTTGCGACAGGATGGCCTTATTCCCGACAGATCCACATCGGGATAACAATCCTGACACAGCAATCGAGGTATACTTCCAAGGTTTTGTTGATGAACGCCCTCAATTTTGCAGACGCATTTTGTTTCCTGTATGCAGGATTTTTTTTTTTTTGTGAGTGCAGGTCTTTTTTTTTTCCTCTTGCGTACAGTTCTTCTTTACTGTGCACAGACTTTAAGTTTTTCGCGACTTTTCACGTGCAAAATTAATTTTCACACAAAGAATATCTAAGATCAATGTCTATGCTGCATTATGCTACATTCGCGCAGGGTACAAGGTGACGTTTGTGCACATAAAGAATTGGCCACAAGGGGAAAGCTATTTTTGTCCACGTTGACGATGCATAGCTGTGCAATGTACATGACAATCAGCTAGTGTGGTAATTGGCATATTGACATCGTAACAACCTGGAAAATGTATTCCTTTGTTCTCGAATTTCCGCGCCTCTTCCGCCTGGTGTAAACCTGGGGCTAAGTGGCACACCGGAAGTATAAAAGAGGCTTTGTCAAACCTTTTTAAATTCATCCTCTCTGAGCTCTCCTTCCCTGCCATCCTGTCCTGGCACACGACGCATCAACCCCCCCTCTCCCAACAGCATTATCCTCCTTGTCTACGTCATTATCTGCACTGTTATCCCTCTTTCATAATATTGGTGGTTGTTGGTGTTATCTTCCAGTTCGTTGTTGCCATATCTCACTGCCCACCTCGTAAGGTTCAAAGTTTCATTGTTATCCCTTACTATCAATAAATATTGACTTATCCAGGCCTCTTTCAACATTTATTGTCAACTCCTGTCATCCGTTATTGTGACCTTCCTTGCCGCCATCATCTCTGCTCTTGTCATCATCATTCCCTCTGTTCTCAGCCTCTGAAGGTAGCACATACACTTCCATCAAGTTGCTGCATCCTTGCCACTCTAGTTGCCTTGGCATTGCATCCATCCCCTTTCCCTGCCCTCACCTTACATCGCCACAGTCACTTCCACCCCAACCCTTGTAGGCTCCTCTCTCAAAACAGAAGATGGTCCAAGTCATACCAGGGTTCAGCCTTACAAACAGATGGCTACTGTATGCCAGCCTCATGTTCACTCCAGCACAATACTTGTCTGGTCTGGGCAGCAACATGCCGACTAACATTGGGTTCCTCGCCTATAATTGGTACAATCAATATGTGTGGTACACTGCAATCAAACAAAAGCAGCTGCATGCATTATCCCTCTTGCCTGTTCACTTCAATTTGATTTATTCAATCACATACTTCAGAGGGATCACATCTGGCAACATTTACATGGGCATCCTCTTGGGGTTTGGTACAGCAGGCCTAATGATACTTAATACTGTGGCTGCCTGGATGAGCTGGGCCACAAACATGCCTGAAGGCTATGGTGTATATCAGTTCTTCTTCTTTGGATGGAGAACCCTAAATCCAAATTGGCACAAGTTCCTTATGGTTTGGCAAATTAGTGATACACTCTTTGCTGCTGGTTGTGTTTTTGGCACCATTGTTGGAGCTATAGTCATTGGTTTACAGTCAGGTGAAATTGATTGTTCTGAGTGGTGGGCTCAGAGGTGGGCCAAATACCCTGCAATTCTTTTGGGATCAGTAGTCATATTGATGGGTGAATGGCCTCTCATCTTATGGACAGAACTCATCATATCCCGCAACCACATAGAGTCAGAAACTGACATGATTGCAGTATGGCTCTTTGTTGCACAAGTGGTGGCCATGCTACTGCCTGACTGTTGTCTCAATATGCTCAAGAAGGATTGATCACTAATGTACACTTTGCCACAGTTCTCCTTATCTTGTTTTGTCCTTTACAAATTCATTAGTTCTCCTAACCAAGCCCAGACAATTCAATCCCCTCTTCACTTAGCCCTTTTCCTTTCTTAGCTGTTCTTTTTTGATACAAGCTACAATGTGTTTTGGTGGCTTCATTTTGCTTCATGATGATATTGACATAGAAATGCCACAATTTGAATTGATTCAGTGTGATGAATATTAGTGGCACTGGAATAGTGGTCGGGCACTGTCATTCAAGTGACTTAGGTTCCAGATCTCGTTTATAGCCATTCACATTTGTGCCATGCCACATTGTATTATTTGCCAACAAAATGCCTCAAGGTGTTGCTGAATAGCCTCACCACTCGCACTCCAGACATTTGTGACCTACCATGTGGGTCTGGACCCTACATTTATATTGGTACTCTCGCCACAAGACTTTGTACCCCAGCTCTTCAACCTGCACAGATCCACGCTCTCGTGTTGCATCTGCAGTATCATCCCTCAGAGAGACCAGTTGCTGATTAGATGTCTAAAACTCAAGTTAAGAACAGGTCCGGGGATGGGAATGGAGATGAAGCCGGGGATGTACTTCCGAGAGATCATATCCCTGGCTCGGTAGTGTCCACAGAGGTACAAAAGGTGACTGATGGGGATAGATGCGGTTTTTTTGGTCTCTGCGTGGTTTTTACGTGAGTAGCAGTGCTACGCTATGATAATTACGAGTGGACTCCAAACGACACACGAGGGTATTCTTGTTCTATTTATGTTACCTTTCTCTTGTTCGTTCCCGCTTCTTCTCTTGTGGAATGTTGGTTCCCCTCGGCCTCTCTTATCGTGTCAAGGTCAGAGGCTCATACACGCCCTTCCTTTGTGTTCATCACTTCTAGTATGATCATCATGACCTACGCAATAAATCACCCCAACACTCGACTGCCAAGATAAGACATCTTTTAATATCATGGTCACACGCTTTCATTCCATTCGCCCTTGTCTTAAAATACCACCACCCACGACATCTATCACTACCCTCAACAATGATACTGATACCCACCACTCCATCCATCTCAGCTGATACCTGGATTCACAACATATCAAGACATAAATGCGAAAAACTTCAATCCATCATTATTGAAACAGCACCTATCAAAGGAATGAATACAGGAGAGCAATAAGGATACACGATATCCCATCCGATCCAACGTAAATCCTATCCTATCCGATCCAACAAATCGCAGGTATGTACTGAAAAATGAGCGAAAAATCTTCATCCTATTGTCAAGTCAATCGGGTTGGCCTTTCAAGCACCGATAGCAGATGCGATCCTGGCATCGCGATCCGCAGTGGTCGTGCAAGTAACCGACTGTTATCATTGTTAGTCAGTCAACAATGAATACGTCTGATGAAAGAGAAGGAGGCCCACGGTTCCTGGAGAGTTGACTAGAGGAAGCGCAGCACAAACGAGCCCGCCCGAGCAGTTTGTAAGCACAAACTTTCCGTTAACACATTGCGCGAATGCGCCGTTGACACATGCGTTCTCGCCGTCGTCACATGGGGAGTCGGCTGTGAGGGTCGCAAATTTGTCATTGAGCGCCTGAGCATCGCGACCGTTTTCTGTGCAAGTGAGATTTGTCAGCTTCGCGAGCAGTGATTAGCTTGAAAAGGACGCACGCTGGACAAAGGGCTTGGCTCCGGAACCAGAGGATGTGGCAGGGGATTGAGATGGCGCAGGTGCAGGTGCACCGTTTCCAGCTGCGGCACCACTTCCACCATTGTTAGCGCCAGCACCACCAGCACCACCAGTGCCCGAATCAGCACCAGAACCAGAGCCAGAGCCGGAACCAGCGCCAGAGCCAGAGCTAGAACCAGAGCCGGAACCAGCGCCAGAGTCGGCACCGGCACCGGCACCGCCAGCATTACCAGAGGAAGCGGCACCTCCCACACCAGGATCTTGCACGATCGTGTTCAACTGCACACCGTCTTCAACAGGACCATCAGGGTGGGCGGGGCACGATCCAGGTGGGTTCACAGCCGTCAAGCCGAGAGGCACAGTGCCACTCCCGTCACCGCTAAAGTTGGGGAACTTGGAACCAGCGAACTGGCAGTGGAAGAGCCCGTTAAGTTCGGCGTTCTTGGGCGCCTTCTGGCAGTATGGGACTTGGAGACTGTCAGGCTATGAACAATGTATGTTAGCTAAGGTCCAAGAGCGTTTGGTGAATGAACAGACACTCACAGCGTTACGAGGCTGCTGGACGAAGAGCTGTGCGAGCCTGATCATCTCGGGGTCGTTATTGAGTTTTTTGGCGAGGTCGATCATTGCATCGGCAGAGTCTTGTTGTTCGCAGTCTCCTGCGCCACGGAGGAGGGTCCCGGCAGCTGTGACAGCAATAGGGTTACACTGGGTGCCTCCACCGGCTTTGATCTTTGGAACGGAATCAAGCAAAGAATAAGCCAGTGCACGAGAAAAGCGCTGGGATAAAAGAACAACTTACGCAGGCTTGTTCCCAAGCGGTCTTAGCGGCTACGGTATCCTGGCTGATGCGCTTCTCCAGAGGCGCAGCCGAGACGAGAAGAGAAAGAGCGGACAAGACAAAGATAGCGGTGACTTTGAGCATGATTGCGTGGGACAAATGGAGAAGAAATTAAAAGAAAAGCGCGAGTGTGTCGGTCGGGACTGGAGCCAAGCCAATAATTGATCAAGAGGATAGGATTAGGAGCACCCGGCTCAAAAGAGAGAACTTGAAAGGTGTTGTCAAAAGGGAAAGAGATGGAAAGAAGTGAAAGAAACGGGACCTGGTGTAAAGAATGCCGAAGAATACTTGTTTATATAGAGCCACATGCTTGTCGCTTCCGCATCCGAGATGGGAAAGTGGAAATATTTGTGGTGTGGACATGTGGTCCATATGACTGACCATCACCAGACGACAGCTACTGAGAACAGAACAGCTCTATCGTCGTGATCTCTGTTGCCATCGAACTGAAGATGGTGTAGATATTGCTATCTAATTGAGGAACATGAGCATATGCGCCAGCTTGCTAGGACCTGAGCGTTGAACAAAGAGAATACCTCAACCGCAGTATAAAGCGATAAAGGCACTGCCTCCAGGAATGCACGCCAGGTCCAATGAACTGTTGTTGTAAACTCATCAACAATAGGCATAGAGATGTTTCTTGTTAAAGTCCGAGTGTGGTACAAGGAATGGAAAGAGTGGCCCGGCAGCAGTGAGCTGGGCTTGTGGGTTGGTCGTCAAAGCGACTGAAGATCATCAGTGTTTACGTAACTGGTACATCTTTCGCGGGAACTCAGCATTCTAGATTGAATCATGAAACCCAAAACAACCGAGAGTACCGATGAACAGAGGGAACTAAAGATGCTGTTTGTCCCTTTTGGATCGAAGAAACTAGTCCTTAGCATCTAAGGCCCGATGAATGATCAGGTCGAAAATAGGTGATACAGGAAATGTCAACCAACTGTGCTTATGGCTCAATGAGGTTCCGGGATAGCCGGTGATGGTGCGGTATTTCATGATGTGAAGTGTTGCTCGTCGTTAAAATGCTTGACAGCGGAGGCAACATCAATGGGCTCGGATCATAAAGGCTCCCGCTGAGTACTCTCAACCGTATGGTGATCTAACACCAAGAGCATCTCCACCTGTATCCCCTGGTTAGAGCGTGCTCATTGCCTTGGAAATAGTCTCTGCTAGCTTGAGCGTGATTCCCAACAAGTCAAATCATTCGTCGGAAGTCATCATAAGGGGAAAGGTAGAATTACAGTCAGCACCTCCAGTAGAACCTCCACAACACTGTGTCGTGTTCGGTACCTAAAATAATGTGGGTAGTCATGAAGCGTGATTATCATAGAACAAGATAGAAAATTGTTATAGATTCCCAGGTTAGACCTTCCTATCAACAGACTCGGATCGTTCAGAATGCGAACCGGCCTGTTTATCGGGGTCGTCGGCATGCTCAAATTCTACAAGACTTTGATCAGCCACTACTCTGAAAATCAATAAGAGGAAAAGCTCACGTTGCTCGCGCTTGTCGATGTAAGCCTGCCGCTCTTCTGCAGAGACGGATCCGAAGATGACATCCATCTCTTCCAAACTGCGGCCTTTTGTTTCTGGGATCAAGCTGCGGAATCGTTTGTCAAAAGCAGCTCCAAACGCCAAGACAAATACTCACAGAGAAAAGGTGCCCATGGCGCCAATATTGACGGTAGCGAACATGATGAAGAGTTTCCACCCAAGGTTGGTGTTCATCTGAGGTGTGACCTTTGACACGACGAAGTCTGTATTAAATGCGCGGTGAGTGGAATGTTGGTGTCATGCCATTCGTGTGGTCTTACTCCATAGCCATTGTGATGCACTTGCAACAGCAAGACCGTAATGCCTCGTCCGAGTAGGGAAGATATCAGCAACATACACCCAAGGGAGAGGTCCTGGAGCAACCGGCTGTTAGTAAATTTCGGGTTTCAAACCAGGAAGAGAAAAGCTCACCCCATCCCATAGAGTAGAAGCAGACGTAGATGTACAGCATGGCAGCCATCGCTTGTGATGCCGGCGGTGGTGATGCGGGTGGTCGACCGGCAATACTCGGTGGAGGTGGATGCGTCTTCAGGATAGCACCGATGATATAGAAGAGTGTGCCCATTCCCATCGCGGAGATGAAAAGCGACAACTTCCGGCCCAGAGTCTCGACACCCCAGAAGATGAAAATCGCGGTTGCAACAACTTTAACAACACCTACAAGCAGAATATAAGGATCCAAGTTTCTTCCTTATTCGTTTGACAAAACTCACCGTAAATACCACTAGCAAGAAGAGAGTTTTTGGTTCCTGTGTAACCGATCTACGATCTAATAAGTATTGGCTAAATTAGATCGACCAATCAGGAACATACCGACTCAAAGATTTGTGGGGCGTAATAGCTGAAAACGATCATCAGAAATAGCAGACATGGATCCTCAGATTAAGGCTCACTTTACTGAGTTCTGACCAGCCCATTGCTGTAGGAGGAAGATAAAGAAAGCAATGAAGAAGCGGACAAAGTTTCCTTTTCCAAAGAAGGCTTCTTTCCATCCAAGGCCCTTGCGTGCTTCACGTTCTTCCATGATTGCCGCTTCGATCTCAGCCATCTCGTGGATAATGTCTGCCGAGTGGACGGAGTCTTTCCGGAGATATGCAAGGTTTTCGATGGCTTCTTGATTACGTCCGACAGAAGCGAGCCAACGTGGGGACTCCTATGCTTCAAGTCAACAAGCATTCTTGGCGGCGAAGAGTAGGCACCCCACCTTGATCGTGAAGATACCGAGAGCCATGATGCCAGCTGGAACAAGCTGTAGAGCGAAGGGGATCCTCCATACTTGCACGCCGTTGGGAATGTGGATGCCAACGCCAACTATTCGCTTGGTTAGAACGCAAGACATAGTTGATGATCACAGCCGGAATTCTTACAGTTTACGAAATAAGAGATCATGACACCAATAGCAACCTAGGTAAGGAATTGAGCCCCTAATGACCTGCTGCATCGGTGATGGATACTTGGATACTTACCATGATTTGGAAGCACCCCGTGATACGTCCTCGAACCTCCTTCGGAGAGCATTCTGATACGAAAGCAGGCGCCACCGCAGAGATACCTCCAATTCCAAAACCGGCGACGACACGACCGCCATAAATGAGTCCTAGACCGTGCGGGGGGCCTTGGGCGACTGTTTGGAGGATCTTGTCGACCGTCAGCAGTGAATATCGTAGGTAGTCTAAGGCAGCGCACCGCTCCGACTGAGAATATTATGGTGAACAGTTGCATGGTCCACTTTCGGCCGATCCTGGCTGTTTACAGGTCAAGTTAGCCTCTACGATACAAGACGACACGTCACTCACAAGAAATTGGTGCACTGATAAGTGCTCCAAAGAACGCTCCCGCTTGGAGAACGGATACTACATTTGACGAGACAGCATCAATTTGCTTCTGATTTCCAGCAATACCGAAATGCGACCGGAAGAAATCGTTCTTCACGACACCACCTCTGAAAGGGAGCGCGCTACGTTAACCGACTGACTGGCACGTTAGAAAAGGAGAGCTAACCCGACGCCGCTGCAAAAGGAACATGATCAGCGCTTAACGTCTAATCCGGACATAGCAATCCAACGTACGTATCGTAACCAAACAATACAATGCCCCAATACACCACAAAGGCCAGCCCTAACAAGCGCGTAAGCGGGAAGGCAATATGTAAGCCAAAGGATCGAGCTTACAATAGACCCGGATGTTCTTGAATAGCGAGGAGGCCATATTTCAGTACTTGTCCTGGGGAGCCTCGGGAGAGAGAAGGAGGTTCTCTGGACGAGGGAAAGGCCAACGGCAGAGAGGGGTGGGGTGGACTTGTTATGTACAGAAGTTTAAGTATAGAACCCAGTGGACCTCCTGACGAGAATTCCCATGGGTGAGTGTTAAGGACCTTGCTGTGACCCTTCTCGTCGGAAGCGGGTTTCATGCGGGGTTTTCAGAAGCATGAGCAAGAGAGATGGGGTAACCAATGATGGCGCCGTTCCCGGCACGGCCCGCTTTGTCCGGCACCCCAAATCCCTGTGGAGACTTTCGCCCCGCTCAGGACCCTCGGACACAATCAACAACGGCAACAACAACCATCTCAGGTTCTCCAAGTCGTGCGAGCTCTCGTGGCATATTCGAATACATTTTCCTGCCTCAAAAACCACAAAAATCGACATTGAACGATAGCGGAGCCTGTAAGAATGGACAGGTCATGACTAAAAATACGCAGATCATTTCATATGACAGAGCTCGGCGGTCTCGTTTAACACCTTGGCCCATGAGGCGTGCGACGCGCGAGTTTGATATTTAGGACCAGCTTGGGACTTTACATTCCATTACAAGGCAACCGCGTCGAGGAGCTGTCGTAACCTAATGAAGGGATTCTTTTCTTCACCAAGGAATTGGAGACTGTTAGTAGAGCATATTTGCAACCTCGTTTTCAGTGAGTTCTCAGCGAAAACTGAATTGAAACTGAATTGCTCCACGCCCAGAATCTCGCTGAAAACGGTTTGCAAGTATGTTCAGAAGCTACATCTTGACTTTTGATGATCGGTACCCTCTCCTCTCTGATTTGGTGCCGACAATATGACTCTTGTGCCCGATATGTCCCAGCAACAAACATACACAAGAGGACTTGCGACAAATGTAGCCGCTTGATGCCCTTGCAGTGGGAAGAGTCTCAGGTCGACCGTTACGATCTTGCCGGGCGGAAGGAGATTGCAGCACTGAGGGTCCGTGGTCATCTGGGACCTGTCACAGTAAAGTCTGATCCCCACGAGCAAGTGATCACCGCCCATCTGGCGCTCATCGGTGCGCATTGTGACTAATGGAATAATCAAACCTTACTCCACAGTCATTTCTGAACGCATGGTAGGGTCGAGCCCCATATCCCCACATTATAGGAGAATTCTCGGCATAGAAATTCAGGGGAACAACATATTTCATACAACCAACTGCAATCCTTGACAACAACAGAATATTTGATAGTGAGCCGACCGCCAGGCGACGCAGGCCTGCCGGAGCATGTGCAAAAGACTTCAGACGTGTTAATGGTTAAACCTGCCGCCTCGGGGTCATTTTGCCGGGAGAACATTCTTGGGCACGTATTTACAGAAAACGATGCCAGGTAGGACTGTACCTGGAGCCCTGACCTTGTTATGTGGGACGGAAGTTGCGGCCTGAGCAAAGACTGAGATTTGTGGGGTGCTTCCTTTGCGGCAATCCGACCCGGGGAATTCCCGAAGAGGAGGTGACAATTAAATGGTCTCGCCTGCGACTGCATACGTGAAATCGCGTCTTCTTGATAACCGTTCTTTGTAACTCTCTCTCTCTTCTCGCTGTTAAGAATATAAGCATGCCCAGAGAAACCCCGGGTTCTATGCGTCATGTCCTCTGGAATGCATCCTAAGCGTCACTATTAGGCATTTGCATCATTCGGGAGGAGGGCGGATGCATTTGCCCGCACAGGCCCGCAACGGCCCGGTGGCCCTACTCCAGATCACTACGAATGGCAGTCCCAAACGGGTCGGAGAACACTTGCGACTGGGTCCCTTCAAGCTTAAGGTACAAAGCCAAGATTATCTGGTCCTACACCGAATCACGATAAGGGGATCTTTTTTAGAGACTGCTTTATGACACAATCACTCGATTGGGTCTCCCGCATTACTACCTCCACTCCACGACGAGAGGTTGTAACCTGTTGTAACGCGGTTCTTCAGCTTTGATCATGCACCCCGCCCAAAATAGCAAACAACAAGTGTACGGAAGGCACCGAGGCCATCAGACTAAATCGAAAGGGAAATCTAAAAACAGCTCCGGATTCAAGCCGAAGGTTCTTTTAGAACCTAATTATGTTGCCCAAACGATAGCAACAAATATGTGCACATAGAGTCAACCAACTGCTGCATTTCTGCCTTGCTCAACGAGATTGCACCCGAGATTCAATGTGTTTTCGATTTCTCGACAGGCTGCGGAGGTGTAGGTTGTTTCTACTTCCTTGGCTGTATTAACACAGGATCTGCGCAGCATCCTCAAAGAAACTTTTTACAACGCGGATCAATCCATTGGCCGACGACATTGGGAGCGATCATCCAACTCCCACGCGGAGCTCTCTAGCTAAGCCTTCTACTTCCCAAGCTACTCCTTCCGCTCGCTTGGCAAGGCTCGCTACAGTCTTGAGGATGGACACTATCCTTGTATACAGGATACAAACCGACTCGAGCACATAATGGAGTATGGATGGAGATGTGAAATTCCCCGCATTCGTCGAGATTATCTGTGAGTACGGACACCCATTATCTTGAGCGTGTTACTTGGTACGTATCGCAATCCTTTTGTTGTCTTCGCCTGAGAAATTCTCACATATCGAATCACATTCAGTACCAAAGCTTGTATTTAATGACCACAAGATGGGATTCCCCTTCGCTGTTTCTGTCATTTGCGAGGCATAGCGCCGCACCACTGTCGAATCAGTATGCCATCAGGCGAGATGGTGGCATCTCGTGAGCTGGTAGCGAGTGAACTCATCCATACGTGAGTTTTCCTGTTTTACTCCCGCCGCAATTTCCTAAGCCGATCGTTCTGCATTAGGTCTGGTCCTCTGGTATGCAAACCTCGACGGCGCACATGCAAGGCCACTCATAGCTCCTAGATCATCGGATATTTGCTAGCATGGGGACTTTATGGAGTTCTTGCTGTTCAAGTTTGTGGGTTCAGCCACCCGCGTCCGGTTGTATTTTTCGCTGACCTGCTTATTTAGACATCTACTTTCTTGCTTTCCCAAACGACAAAGCTATCAACAAGATCCTCGTGACGACCGTGTTCTTGCTTGAGACACTCCAAGCGGTCTTGATTGCGCGGGACATGTTTGAAGCCTTCGCTCGGGGATTTGGCGATCCAAGTGCGATCACTGGTCTTCATTTCAGTGGACTGTCCGCTCCGATCATTGGTGGGACAGGTGTGATATTTGAACATGACGATCCCCTGCCAGAAATTCAAATTCATTTAAAATCCGACAGTGGGCTTCATCGTGCAACTATTCTATGCCTTTCGTATCAGAATCCTCTCGAGCTCGCGAATCGTGCCCAGTTTGATTTGCTGTGTTAGTCCGTGCCTTTCTCACTACACCTGACTGACTAGCTGACACTCTGCCCACTTGAACAGATGGCTGTTGTACAGTGCGTTGGCGCATACATTGCTGGAATCAGGGGTTTCATAGGCCGGGACATTCGGAACCTCAACACACTGACAGATCGCATTGGCCATGGCGTGAGCCGGCAACTGGATACTTTCATCTATTAATTCTTGACTGATTCCGTTCCGGGACCCCAGCTCTTCGATGCCACAAGTGCAGCTTGCGATGTCGTCATCGCTATTGCCATGTCCTACTACGTAAGTTCACCACCTTTCCTTACAAGCAAACCTATTAAGAAGTCATTTATAAGCTTCCCAAACTTGATTCCGGAATTCGGTTATCAACACACGTTCTCGTGAGGAAGCTCATCCGTCTTGTGATAGGAACAGGAACTTTGACAGGTGAAGCTTTACGCGAATGTCCCCTTATGTCACTAGTCATGAACCTGTACCTGCAGCAATTGTCGCAGTCGTGGATCAAGTTCTATACCAGACATTCCCGAACAAGGGCTACTTCCTCGCCCCAGCCTTCATCATTGCAAAGCTCTATTCCAACTCGATGATGGTCATCTTCAACTCGAGGCTTGAGATGGGAATCCTTCGCGATAATATTGCTCCGCAATCGGGCTCCAGCGTCAGTCGTAGGCAGGTTTCTTATCCTGCATTCACATGCCACAAGGAAACGGAGATATTCTGCGACGTTGACCTAGCTGCTTATCCGAACAATAGGGATGTAGCAAAGGCTTGAAGAGCCAACCTTTTTCTACTTGGACAATTGGGATTTTGCACCATGTTTCATTAGCAGCGAATTAAGTGGATATACAAAGGATAACCTTATGCTGCATGGCTATCACAACAAGCAGCCCGCTAGCCTCACATCCTCTAGGGCCCGAATCTTCATAGGACGAACGCAGAGAGGGTATAGCATAAGTGAAAAGCAGATAACTCAAGCAATTTGGCATGATGAATCGTTGGTAGTTCTACCTGGAGGGTAATGATTCGACTGCGTGACACTTAGCTTTCTGGCTGTTCTCCGACATACATGGTGTACTTGTGTTGTGGAAATGTTCCTATCCTATGAGGGGGGTGATCAAATTTCAGAGGATAATGCTGACCATTAGCGGATCAAGTGGACACTCGCTAAGTGCATTCGCGCCCTCATGCTACACTCACCATAAGGCTTGAAGGAGTTTTTTTCATTAACTACTTACCGTTCTCTTCCTTTCTCGTTTACATGAAAGGGTTCTTTACTTCTTTCGCAATGTGTGGAGTCTCGATAAATATATGGTTTCAAACCGGTGTTCTCCGAGTCCCAGGGAACTTGGCGTACAGATGGAATCGGTGTAGAAGGGCCCGCACAGGAAGTTCTATTCTTCAAAACAACACTGTGAGCAATGGATCACTGAGAGTAGGACAAAACCCACGGACGCCCAACCACTCCCAGGTTCCATAGTGATTCAAACCAGAGAAGGCTCGAAGAGAGATCACTGTTTGTCACTGTAAGATGTGGGTCCAATCAAATCCCGTAATGAGAAAACGAGCTCTTTGTCTTGACGTATTGAAATTTGAGGCCACCAGACGGAAGGTTCCTAAGACGCGGAGTCAGCAGGCGGGATATGCACCAAGGGTGGATCCATTCCGAGATATTTCTCAAGGGCTTCAAGAGAAATCTCAAAGGATCGCACTCGATTTAGAGGAACTCTGCGGCAGGCGTAGGATAATCTAACGCTGTCTATTATTCAATGGGATTGCTACCTCCATAGACACACAGGTGGAAGCTCTGGGGTTGGGTTAGGTAGCTGGTAGGCTAATAAAAGGAGTGGTAGCACAGGATATATCTCGGGGCAGGGGTACACATCAGTCCCATTTGACGGAGAATCTCCTCATACTGTCTTCACAAATGTATAGAACGCTAGAATACGAGAATAGAAGAGGACATAAGAAACAAGTTAGTACGTTATGTATACTCAGGCGGAGGCTCGGTTATATTTCTTATAGACTCCATCTCCCTCCTTAGTTGATCCATCTCCGCTCTCAGGTTCTCGGTCCCGGGAGCAGGCGCGGGATTCGGATCTGCGGGAGCTGACGGGCTTGGTGTAGGGTTATATCCATCCGTGGGGTCTTGATTCCGCAGACTCAATGCTTCCCGCTGTTTGTTGTTCGACATTGCCACAGGTGGAGTAACACCAATCGGAAGCAACATCGGCGCTGGATGCGCGACCGAGCCCTGCAGCCACTTCGACACTCGTTCCCCATCTGGCTTCCATGGGCGTGGTTTATATTGGTCCCCGTTGGATTCGAAAAATTTCCGTTGGCGTGCGCGCCAGAAGAGGAATAGAGCGGCTCCGATGAGGAGGAAGGCCAGACCACCGATTACGCCACCTACGATGGTGCCGACGTTGGATTTGCCGGAGCCCCCGGAGGAAGGGGCAATTGCTTCGGCTTTGATATCAACATTTGGGAGACTGGTGGTGGATGTTAATATAGAATTGTTGCGCCGAGTAGTTGCAAAACGGACCTTAACGCCAGCATTCCAAAAGCGGCTCCTTGGATGGCGCTTGAGTTTTGTATAGGCAACGGCAACTCAAAGCATGACTCAAATGACGCACCTCCCACTCTCAAAACCCAAAAAAGGCTCACCAGTCGAAGTCTTATATCTCACTGGCAAAGGGAACTTGCTCTTTGGCATGTACGCTTGTTTATACACGGGTTTAATAAGCCGGTCTCTGACGACAGAGAAACCATTGGGAATTGTTGCGGCGGTAAGGAGGGACCAATCTGTTGGTGGATCCGTTAGACTGTGCAGAACTTCGCTGATTGGACTTACGAGGATAGGCAGTATCTGATTGTCCATCAAGGGCAAAGCCAAACTCAGGAGCTGCAACGTACAAATCATCAAAACATAGTGAAGAGATCGGTTTGGAGTGCACCCACTACTCTGCTGCACGTAGAACTGCGCTTGGCGCTTTAGGATCTTCGCGGATTCATGAACAATTGATTGAACCCGTGACAGGCTGTGCACGTACACTGTCTTCAATCAAGCCTGTCTGCAACCAAATGGCGGGGAAGAGATTGTACATTAGGTTCCAAGAAGTTGATACACCATAAACGGCCTCGATGTGGTTATCCGTTACAGCTAAATGCTTCCAGTCCCTCATGAGTTGAGTAGCTTGGACCTGCAAACACTTCTCAAGTTTGGTTTACATTCTCAATGCTGTGGAACTGACCATATATGTATTATTGGAAGCTCTGACAGCCTCGCTGATCTTCGCCATGGAGAAGATACCGAGAGTACCCTTCAGCGCCAAGTTTGACATATTTGGGGAGCTTCTGTCGTCGGCAGTGCTGAACCCTTGAGGATGCAACGAATTGGTGGTGAGGAAGTCGGCCCAATGCTGCAAAGTTGTGTACTGGTGGTGTCTATGAGACAAGGATGTTGTGTCCGAGATTAGGTACTCACATATCGAGAGATGAGGGAGCCGTCGCCTGACTTGACCGCATGAGCATAGGCCATGATGAGCATGTTTCCGCAGTCTGTCAGAAATAAATTAGAGCGGAAGGTTGCTAACATTGGGATACGTACTCTCAACACCGAGGAAGCGTGTATCATTGATGTTACCGAAAACAGCAGGATAGGTACCTGCGACGACATCAGATGGTATGCCTAGGGTCGAGGCTGCGACGTACCAAGATCAGGAGCGGCATATGGGTTCACATAAAGAGTGCTCGACTGGAACTCGAGTAAAGGTTCTAGTAGCGAGCGGGCCAACGACGAATTGAAGTATAGAAGTGCTGGGAAAGCACCGTAGATGACTTCCACTGGGTTTGCTCGCCTTTTATTGTTTAACAACTCCGGATCATGACGATACTGGTAGTAAACACTCACGAAGATACGCCAATATCCTTCATGAAGATTTTTACGTCCGAAGTATTGAACTGCCCAGTTGGTGCAGAAGGAACCGTAATATCCATGGACGCAAAGATCTGCCTTGTCACGAGAGATAATATACCGGCATATTCTACAGAGACAGCGGATGCGTCGGTTAGGATCTTGTTGTCCAAAGCCAAGTTCCTCTTCCGCGCATCAGGGAAGCCGGTGAGGAAGGCAGAAATCTCGAAGAGTAAATAACAATAGACTATCAGCTCTCGTTGATGACCATAGTGAGACGGGTGTTTACCACTTGCTCTATGGAGGGATAAGCGGACCAATAATAACCACTCCGGTTCTGGATCAGTGTGTCTGTCACGTATGTAACCACGGGATCGCGGACGATACCAAGAGCAAAGACGACAGGATCTGGTTGACTGTCAGGCGATATGGTGCCTAAATCAATTGAAAAAGCAAAGACAATCGAATCACTAGCTACCATCAGCTGGGGGACTGTCTAAGGAATTATTTGGGCTCACTCAGATACCGCTCGAAATTGAGTGTCGTTCGAACCAAGTAAAGTGCCGTTGTTCGCAAACCTGCGACGGCAGTTGACGTCCGAGCACGTTTGCCACGTGAGCCCAGGCCGCTGTCAGAAACCATGAGCAGTCTCGAAAGGTGAGAAACTCAAGGGATTGCACCTTCGCGGTGGCGTAATACTCAACGGAATCATCTGCCATGTCGCCGTTTTCCTGCATAGGCAACGGGGTTTCCCGGGTAACACGATGATAAATCATGGTATCTTTCTCTGTGGTATTCCAGGTGGCATTCGCGTTACCGTCTCTAGTCACCCATTCTATGTAGTACAATTCATGAGCCCATCATCCTTTAGCAGATTGCCTGAACCTACGAGCGGAAACATCGGAATAAACTTGAATTGTATAAGGTTTGGAATCATTGGCGGCAAAACCATCCATGAACATGTATGAGAATGGGATGGATTGGCGAACATAATCATCGGGCTGCAATCCTCGTAAGGTGGCGGATCAAAGGAGAGATGCATGGAAAGCACATACTTCAATCGGGGTGAGGAACGTGACGTTGAATTGGATCGGACCAGCTTCAAGCCTGAAGATACTCCTGGTAGGAGTGATCTCCCTTGTCACAGTCGTCGTAAAGAGCTCGCTAGCATTGCCCACCGACTTGGTATCATCACCCATCCACTCAAAGGTTTGGTTATTTATGCGAATCATTCCATTCCATCCCAATGTCTAGAGTTTGACATGATTAATGCACTGACGCGGTTAGCGGAGGAGTCGAAGGAGCTTACCCGGTCTGCCGTGTAGAGATTAGGCCATCCACGTTCGGGAGAGGAATTGTTATCGTTGCTGGCTATCCACCCATGCAGGTAGGGAGTCTTAACTGCCAGAGGGGTATAACCAAGCTGGAAGGGAGATTGGGCAAAGGCCAGCAGCTCATAAACGAGTAGAATTTGAAGGGAAAGTGCAAAGAGCATGGTGGGCCACCTCAATGATCTGTTGCTGGAGATCTGTCTATCGAGAGCCATAATATGCGGGATTTTTTTGATCACAGTTTAAGGAGTGGTCTCCCGTGGCATTGGCGACAGGTTGCCAGGATTCACCAGTACATCAGAATGCTGTTGAACTGGATTTGATGAAGAGTCCAGAGCTCCTAACCGATGCATAGAGCAACTGTAGAATGAAGCACATGGTTGAAAGAGTGACCCCGAAGTAAGAAGCAATCATAGTACCCAAGGAAACCAAAAGGAGGCATCAGCCGACACTTGTTGAGTTCCCTGCCTTGGCAAAGCCAGCTACTTGGTCTATCAGACTTCACCAAATGCCCTAGTTCAACTGGGATAAAGATAGCAAGTCAATAAGGTTTCAAGTTGTGGTTGATTGCCTCAGTTGCGCACACAGGAGACTTGTCCAAACCCATACCCTTACTCATTGGTCAGTGGTTTCACGGTGTAGAGACGCTGGCTCGCTCGCTCGAGAAGCCTCTGTTCCTTGACATTCTCTCAGCGCCTCCAGGTTGATATGGTACCCGCACATGGAGTGCCCACTCGCGAGACGCTCAAGGCACCAGGCCTCATTCCTCTACCCATCCGTCCACTTCCTTACTGCTTTTACTCCGTCTGCCAAGTATCTTGCTCTTTTGTCTTCATCTTTTCGTCTCCATTTCTGTGTGTAATTGTGTACAAATACTGCCTCATTTGAGTATAGTAAAACCTTTATCATGTGTTGTAGTTGCAGTAGTAATCATTCAAACCTAGCCGCCCATGGATGTTCCGTCCTCGATACTCGCATAGTCTTTTGTTTTCAGCTCGTATGGTACCTGTTCCACAGAGTCAGCAGTCCAATGCTCTTCAATTTTCGTATGCTTTTGGTCTAGTTAGTTCCGTCCCTCCTATGATCTCGCCCTCACATGCAGTATCTGACAGCTTGTTATTCTGAAAGTATATAAATTGTACATCACTGGTAGTAGTTGTCTATCGGATATCACCCTGCATTCGTGTCCAGCTTGTTCGATCGCCCGAAACCCCTCCAACGTCTTCGAGACATCTTCTCTTTTCTTCTCATTTCCAACCGGTCTTCATCTCGTCTTCATCCCTCTGGACGCCTGCCTTCGGTGACGAAGCTCATCGGTTGACGGACGCAACCGAGCTCGTGTCTTTGTCGCTGTAACGAGTCCTACTTCTTTTCGGCGGGTAAGGGTATGGGTTCCCACAGGCACCCGCGGGTTTGAAAACTCACATCGGTTGGGTTCACGGGTGGATAAAAACGAGGCCAAGAGCTATCAAAAATTTGTGCTACTATCATCACTCTTCTCCTCTGATCTGATCCAGCCAAGTCTATAGCCTCAATGCCATCCGCCTCAACAGCCGAGTCCACTATGCACTCCTGTGGTCCAGCACCTGCCATCGCTGACTGATTCTCAAGTCCTTTTTCTCTACTACCAGTAACTCATCATCGCGTTGAGGAGCGCGTCGCTTGCGAGAACTTAGTTCTCGAGCGCCGCTAAGTTGAATTTCTGGCTTGCCTTGGGAGGGATGTGGATCGGAGAGGTCAACACAGTCGGAAATCCCCCTCGCAGCATCGATCATTGTAGTATTACACGTTCTGTGTTGCTTGACACTACAAACTTGGCACGTCATCGTGCACTTGCTGTCGCTACCCACACCATCTGGTATTCCAAATTAGGAACAATACCCGCTGGTACCCGCCATACGGGTACGGGTTTGGTGAGGGTATGAATTTCCTGACCCGTACCCTCACACGTCGTATCCGTGGTGCTTACCCGGCCAACCCATGGTGATCCCTATAACCAAGCAACAAGCAGTGCTGGCACTGGGCTAGCGAGCGTATTTAGTCTCAGTGCCTCCAGGATATGGGTAGACGACTGAGGTGGGAAAACTGCTGGACAGAAAATATAAGTCGAAAAAATACTGGCTATCCGGCACTACATAGGCGAAGGCAGAATATCATGAAATTTGGGTTTCTTGGTCATACGAAAAAGGAATGCGCGATTCTGAATGGAAAACGTATGGCTGATCGACGGTGTGGCTAATTCAAGTTCAACATGGGCTATGATGCAGGACGCTCAAACACTGCCGCTTTGTGCAGCGGTCATCTCAGCGGGCAAGACGTTCTAAAGATAAATTTGATACTACGTATTGAAAGCGTACACTCAGCGTCACGTAGACAGTGCGTGGACTGTTGAGGTGCGCCACCCGATCGGTGGTCTTTTATCGGTGGAAATAAATAATACAAGCTGTATAGTTTTGAATAAAAGACAAAATGAGCGTGAAAAACGGTAAGCCACGTACACTCCAAGAGATCATATATCACATACAGAACCTGGCGGGGAGTGGCCAACTCCATGAAAATCGTGCCTTAGTCTGTCGTGCCCATCTGTGCTTTGATGCGGTCGCCACACCGAGGGCCGTCAACATGGCACCAGAATTCCAGCCTCACAACAGCTCGACAAGGTTTATCCTGGTGTACAGCTTCCAAGATCTCCTGTTGCGTGCGTCCAACGGCGGTTCTGTCTGATATACTGATTTTCGACGACGTACCGCACTGAGACGCCATCGCTACTCCGTTGGTCGCACATGAATACACTGCTATGCCTGCCAAAGGGATCGCTCGAGTAACGAAGATGAGCAGTGTCCAATTTCCTGCCGTCGTGGTGCATGATATTGAAACGGATGGCACCCATGACTTGCTCCCTGGTTCTCTCTAGCGTCCTCTTACGAGCGCCTGATTGACCATCGTTAAGGTACTTGACAACAGCTTTGAGCAGTGGTTCATAACCAGCCCGGTCTTTGAGTTGGAGTTTCTTGATACCGCGGGGATTTGCAGATCAGAAAGACCAGGTCGTCAGAGCTGACAAGAAGGCCGAGGGTCGAGATGAGATTGGGGCGGACACTGAGGAGGTATGCAACATAGCTGGCAGCCTGTTTGATATGCTGTTCCCCATTCTTTTTAGTAGATTTATATTCGACGGCAATTTCAAGTGAGCTCCAGTGGGGTGAAGGTCGCGGCTCGGGGCTGGCAAGGGAAGCGGAATAAGCGACAATGTCTGTAAATGGCACGTTAGATCGAGGCTGACCGAAAGGTCTTAGACACACTCTGTTCAGGTAGAACATTCAGGAAAACCTCGAATATCGCAATAAATTCGGCTGCAGAACTGAATGCCTTCGACCTTTTCTGCAGCGTGGGCACGATCACGGGTGGCCTGCTCGTTTCCCCGAATCACCGTAATAGATGTGACGGCCGCCGCTCTCTTATGGCCCAGCCCGTTTCTGCAAAAACCGCTCAGGGTCGAATTCACGACAATGACAATGACAGTAAGTATGGATAATGGCAGAGATTTGGAGGGGGGGGACATCCAAACCCATGAGCATATGTACAATCACGTGCTTTAAGGGCATGCAATTACCCACTGATTTGCAAGACGGCATAGGCGTTAGCAAAGGGGCGCATTCAAAAT
Organism: Podaxis mareebaensis; assembly: GCA_018524725.1. Taxonomy (NCBI): domain Eukaryota; kingdom Fungi; phylum Basidiomycota; class Agaricomycetes; order Agaricales; family Agaricaceae; genus Podaxis; species Podaxis mareebaensis. The sequence goes on from JAEUWP010000344.1 coordinate 103,097, forward strand.
AACTGAATAGAGTCGCATAGTATCCAACACAGGCTACGTCAATACTTACAACATAACACAAGATTCGCCCGAACGCTAGTGGACTTTCAGGCTCTTTCTGTGCACCCTTCGACCCTTCCTGCAGACTTCTCGCCTCTTCATTGTTTGGTGGAGTCGTTGCAATCCTTTTGGTGCCGAGGAACTCATAGAAGCCACCGAGATCAATGTCGCGAATAGAAGGCATGTCTGCAACAGGGTTTCACGGTCGCACCAGGGATAGTTTGCCCCGAAGCTGATGGCCGGAGTGCTGATGAGGTTTTGCTCTTGTCTTACTGTGGTGGATACGAGGAAAGGAAGTATGGAGCAAGTTTTGATGCTGGTACACATTTAGGTTGCTTTGTTGTGGGTGCGGTGACGCTGGCATGATGTTCTTTTCCCTGAATTACCACAGTAGATGCGACGGCCACCATTCGTTTGTGGTCTAGCCTATTGTTGCAAAGACCGCTCAGGACCAAATCACGACCATGACAGGGACAAAAAAGTAGGGCAGAGTTGGCGACCAAACCATGAGCACATGTACGATCATCCGGGTTTGTTGCGTGCAAATGCGCTTCAAGAGCACTCCTTGGTTTAGTATCGGGGCAAGGCAAACGTCGATGTTAGCAAAGAGGTGTATTCAAATGACTGAACCGAATAACGCAGTATCCAACACAAGCTATATACTTACAACATAATACAACACTCGCTCGAACCAACCATGTTTCCAAATTTCTCCATCAGGACTCGGGTTCGCATCTGCAGGTCATCCAATTCCCGCTTCATCTCCTTGGTCCTTTCTCGTTCCTCCATTCTCACCCTCGTCAAAGTTGGGATCAGCGAGTTGGCGGTGCCCCACAAATCGTATCTATGAGCGACAATATTTCCTGCCTCTTCGTCCACTTGGAACGACTCATCCCAAACAATTCCGCTGTCAACTTTGCATTCAAGCGGTAGGATCTGGCTGAGAAATATCGCGACAGGCATCGGATCTGTAATAGGAGAAAGGCCCATGGACAACCTCCGAAGGCTCTTGAAAGGTGGGAGAGGAGACGTTGGGGAAAAAGCGGGTATGAGATTGTGGGAGGCGTCGATGAATATGCCAAGATGGGTGAGGTGGGGACAATGTCGCGCAAACGGTATTAGCGCCTCAATCGTCATACTGGACGAACGAAGATCCAGTGGCTCGTTGTTAAGATTAAGGGTTTCCAGGGATGGCCAACGGAGTGCGAAGACTTCCAAGTCTTCTCGTTGGAGATCCAAAGAGTATCTGTGGATAATCTCCAATGATGTTAGGTTGGCACAGGCGAAGAGGGGTTTTAGGGTTTCCATATTAACTCGTTGAGGCGCATCCGTAGATGTTGTATCACTGTCGTTGGGCAATCGACGAGGAGAAACGAGCGCTAGCAGTTTCAACATTTGACAGTTCTCAGAAATGGCGGTAAGGAGCTGTTGAATTGCGGCTGGGGTCTCGATATTGGGTGAGTCGATGTAGAGCATCGTGAGATTAGAGGGAGAGAATGGAATGGTGAGAAAACGTTCGACGTCCTTATAGACGGCGGTCAGCGAGAGGTCCCATAACGAAGGGAATGCCCCTTCAGCAAGTTCAGGGCGAAACACGGCGGTGTCTATTGGATTCCCAAGGCCTTGTTCATCGAAGTATTGAAACTCGATACACCCGAGTTTTGGGAGCTGGGAGAGACACTCAGCGATGCGGGTTGTAAGAAAAAAGCGGGGCATAGTGAGTTTCTGTAGCTTGGGGAAGGAAGACAGGAGCCTGATAGCCTCGTCTTCCAACGAATTCATTGGTATGGTGGTACGGATATCGAGGTGGGTGAGACCGGGCATTCGAGCAACGACGTCGTCGAAGAAAGGCCGTGGGGACGTTGATTCGATGATGTCAGGAAGGTGGATGATGAAACGTTTAACGTTCGAGTGCATGAACATGACGCATAAGGGAATAGAGGCTTTCCAATTAAGGGTGTGCGTGTTTGGCAGGATGGTCAGAGTAATTCTTGTTCTGGCGATGTCATCGAAGACTGTGTGGTTTAGGACATGGTCCGATCCATTTTCGTCGTAAATAAGTTCTCGGACGCGCTTGGAATATCGCTGAAATGCCTTCCAGTCGCTGGATTCCGGAAGGCGAGAAAATTCCTAGCAAAGCTGTTAATGATACTTGAACGGACTGGTGTCTATAGATACACACGTATTTTCCTGAGCTGGCCTTTCTCAGGGGTGCCAGCAGATTAAAGAGCCGATGCAGATCGTCGACCTGCCTCCAAAGGGTATCGAGGGCAATTTCTGACCATGCCCGAGAGACCAACGCATTGTTGAGGTTGCAGCGGTTGTCCATCATCCTGAATATAGTGTCAAGAAGTTCTGGAATGGCCAGAACACGATGCATGGTTGCTGGAAGACAATTCATAGTGTATGGTTCTGTACAAACCACTCAACAAATCGAAGGATCAACAGGGTCGTGGTCACGTGGCGTAGCTCAGGGTTTGGCACTGACTTCAAGACGATTGTCAAACAGTAACTTGAAGGGATGAACTTGCTTTCGCTGCCGACAGAAATTCTCACCGCCATATTTCTGCACCTGGGAGTTGCAGATTCATATGCACTTCAGTCGGTCAACCGCCTTTTTCGTAATCTATATCAATCATCCCTTGAACTTCAATATGCACTCGAGTGCCAAGTTGCCTCAGTCGACGACAATCCGCGTTGTCAGCTCTCTATTGCGTCACGTCTTCAGATGCTCAGAGACCGGGAATCCGCTTGGAGGTCGCTTGAACCCACATCTCGTAAAACTGTTCCAGTTCCACACGAGTCATCGGCGCACTACGACATGACAAGGAGCCACTTTTGCCTCGGAAAATCACCCCTCAAAAGATCAACATTACTCCTGTCCCCCGTCGCTGACGGTGTACAATTCTACTCCATACAAACGCCTAGTGACGGTTCCTGGTCCGTGGTGCACGCCGCAGGCTTGGTTGACTTTGGCTGTTGTATCGACGAGCATGATCTCCTTGCCTGTGTTTCACGGTGAGCACAACAGTACAGGACTATTTCGACGCGAGCCTTGATGTGATGCATTAGCGTTCCCAAAGGGGAATCCCTCCTAGAGTTGCAGGTTTATCTGTTCCAACATTCGACAGGAAGCCAGCACCCTTTGTCCACGAAACCCGTAATTCCACTTTGCCGTGAAAATGTACCTCGGGTGGGTGAGTATATTATGGTAGCTATTGAAATATTCGGTGAGGTTCTTGTGGTTGGCGTTGAGGCGGCACCATCCTTTAAATGGATGTATGTTCTGCGCTGGAAAAGTGGCGAACACATGTGTGTAAGTACCCAATTGTACCGACAACCGCGCTTCAACCCTAACGTTTATAACCCCGATATTCATAGGATCCTATCCCTATATCGAACCCAGACCTCGCCGTCCTCCATCAAGATCTCATCATAAATCCGAATATCGAAGAACAGTGTTTGGATATATACTACATTCCCCAACTCTGTCGCGGCGAGGGTTGCCGCCGAATCCAACGCTTGCGCCTGCCTAAAATGTATGAAGATGTATTAGTGCATGCTTTTCGCTGCCGCGCAGCGCCCAATCCAACCGGAGACGGTCTGTTCCCCAAAAATGTTTCCGGGTCCGTTCCTTTCGTGGATAGACCGGAAAATGCCATAATCTTGTTCAGGTTGTTGGCTGAACTTGATCTCCATTGGCACGACGTTGCAATGCTCGTCCACCGGCATTCCGTTCTGGATACCCTACCTCCTTCGGATGACTGGCCGACCATGCCATGCCGCACCCTTGAGTGGGAGGACTGGGGGCCACCAGTCACCAGTTGGGTTGAGTGCGGCGACGTCCTCTCGACTGATATTACCACCTCAAATGGGCAACGCCATGTCCTACACGGCCCTAGTGCAACATCGGAAGGAGAATCTGCACCTTTAACCGTTCAGGATTTCAACACATATAACATACGGCGCCTCGCGGCAAACGCGCATGGACGTGTTCAACTAGGATCCGTGCTCAAATGTCCGCCCTTTTGCGAGCCAATTGCCTTCGAATTACCCTACACAGAAATCACTTCCACAGAGGAGTACGGGCCATACTCTGGGGTGTCGATAGCGGACAATGCAATAATAGGGATAAATGTCAGTGTGATATATTCGTATTTGACTGATGTCCGAGCCCCTGACCCCCCTTGCTTCAGAAATCCTTCCCTCATTCAATTGATGCATTACATTTTGTATAACTCCTAGGTGACCTCCGGTTCATCTCGGTTGATAATCCGGAATCAGATGTTTCCCGTGCACAGTAGAGAGAAAGTAAAATGTTTATATCCTTCCTACTCAATTCGTTTTCCGATACCAAAGGACCGAGAATCTCCTTGGCACTCCCTAGAGCAGGTGGCTCGTGAAAGGTCTGTGCGACTGTAGAAGGAAATGGGATCATCAGATCGGTCAACATTCGACGTTGTGGATAAAAAATGCCTACTTTCATCCCGAGTTCTTTGCTGAGGCATCTCTAGTTCGTCGATTCGTCGAATCGGTTCACCCTAGTTGTAAACCACATCAAACGAGTACCATTCCTATGCCTAGCGGTGATAATAATACTATTTTCGGCCCATACGTGAGTTTCGCTCTTGTATGATCGTGCACATCCACAGCATCTCACGCGCTTTTACTACAATATAATCTAGCTGCCGTTCATATCTTTCACGCAGGGTAAGCGTGGTTCTGTTTAGACGATGCTCAACTTGATCACCTTTGCTAATGATAGACACTAGGTACAATTCATGACACCTGACCCACATTGCATGTTGAATCTGTCGATGCCTCTCCTCCAACTATACCTCGCCCTGATCGCCTACAAATAGAACGGATCGCGTTCCGGAAACCCATACCTCAGGAATCCTCTCGTGGTAAAAGTCGCAGGCTGCGGCCACACCTCGTGACCGTTGACAAGCGAGCTATGAATAACACGATAAGAATGTTCCATCCGTTATGAAAGGAAATTATCTGTTCATTCACACTCTCTTCCACTGACCTCTAGTGTCCGCCAAGATGAGCGACAAGGATATCAAGGTCGAGAACGAGAACGAGATACTGTCCGAAATCGAGTCTCCTCCCTCATCGTCACCCTACATTTTTCAGGAACATGTGGTTTTTGAGGAGTACCTTCACTACGCTGCACTCCAGCGCCATGCAGAATCTACTGTCGGTACTCCAAATAGTGATGGTCAGGTCGAGCGCGAAAACGAGTGGTTCAAGAAACTCTCAAGCCACAAGGGCGCCAACATAGACATTGATCCTCAACGAAGGTACCCAGAGATACCGATGACGGAGGAGCAAGAGGAGCGCGCAGCCGCTTCCCGCTCTATGCGGTTAGCGTCGTGGGCCTCGGTGTTCTACCTCATTACGACGGATATCCTCGGACCATTTAACGCGCCATTCGCGATATCACAAGTCGGCTGGGTGCCTGGTGAGCCTCGTGTATTTTCTACTTCCGAGATACCGGCATTGATGACGTATGATCAGGAATATTATTATACTTCTTTAGTATGTCGCCCACTGTTTGGAAGTGGTGAGGAAACAACTGACGATATTTCTATCGAACAACAGTGGCAGTTGTGGCATTGTACACTGGACTTATCCTCTGGCGTTTGTTCATCCGACTGGATTCGCTCCGATACCCCTTAAGAACGTACTCTGACATCGTGGAACGGATCTATGGTAAACGGGCTCGCCGGGCGTCCTCCTTCCTGCAGAATCTTCAACTCATAGTCGTGGTATGTCATACATAAAAGAGACCTGTTGGTGGTAAGGAGAGCTTCTGATGTCATGGGGTAGGTCGGTGTCAACTGTCTCGCGAATGGCCAAGCCTTCTCCCAGATCACGAAGGGAAAGGTGAGCGATGGTTGGCGAGAGCTTCAAGCATTCGTTGAGCCTAGAAACGTGGCTAGGTCTGCTTCTCCGTTTGCATCGTCATTTGGACACTGGTAGGCATGGTCGTTGGACAAGTTCGTTCGTTAAAGGTGGGCCAAAAATAGTTCAGAACGTTCACACCGGATCCTGACCCTTCTCCATTAGGCCTACGGTTGGATAGCAAATAACGCAGTCTGGTAATATTTGTCAAACGATCGCCTATCCGAAGCAAAGCGCTGACTGATATGTTTCAAGGATCAATGTCCTCATCATATGCACCTCCATGGGTTTCGTCGCCCATAGTCCCCCTAACTTTGAGGCTGCCCAGAAATCACTGGGTGTCCAGCCTGGTCCTGTCATGACACAGAGGTCAGCAACTCTACCTCTGTTCCTACAGGTAACAGGTATAATGAATATGGTGGGTGCTCGAAACTGGCACCGAGTGTTATATGACCAACCTGTGACATTCTTAGGTATTCGCGTATGGAGGAGCGATGATTTTCCCCGAAATAGTAAGCGTCTATGATAGCCAACCCTCAAGCTTAGACTAACATTCATGCCTAGATGGCGGAAATGAAGCGACCGATGGACTTTTGGAAAGGCATGGTGAGCCGATTAGCCTAGGTGTACAACGTCAGATCAATTGGTGTTCCCAGACGCTTGCCCAAATCTTTATATTCTGTGTTTATATTTTATACGGGTCATTCATCTACGTAGGTGGTCTGCGACAAATTGAGACGACGTCATTGACTGCGATTTCCACACAGGCATTCCAAGGACAATTTACACTCCCGCTAGCATATCAGGGCGTCAGCAAATTTTCATGGCAGACAGTTGGCAAGCACATCTTCTCTTATGATTGTACAACTTTGGACACTGAAGCTTATCCCCAGGTAATGTTCTCTCGCTACTGTCCGTTACAATCGCCACGGGTTTGTATGGCAATGTTGGAACCAGTGAGTTAGGAGAAATCAGAGTTAGACCACGACTTTAACTCCATCTTCAGAGGTTGTATACCGCAGCATCGTTGAGGACTATTTAAAGGGCCCTAAGCTCATGACGCCGAAGGGTCGCGTCATTTGGTCCTGTATGTCACCCGATGATTTCTTTACTCGTGCTACATCTCACCAGACTTTAGTGCTAGTTTGTCTCTACTGGAGCATTGGTCAGACTCTCCTATATCAACAGTAGATGAGGGACTGATTCGTTTCATAGCTTTCGTCATCGGATCCGCGATTCCACAAGTCCAATCCATCGTTAGCCTCATTGCGTCTATCGCTATCATGCAGTTCACATATACATTCCCACCTCTCCTTCGTTTCGGATATGATGTCATCACCGACGCAATGGTTGCTGATGCACCCTTCGTTCCCGGAAAGGGGCCTTTAGGCAGAGCGGACAGCTGGCACCAATGGTCCAGGTGGAAGCGGGTGCGCACCTTGTTTCTTCACAAAATGATGACTTAGTTTCGGTTTCAAGGGTTTATTTGGCGGTCGATGGCATTATAAGTTATTCAACTTGCTCATTGCCCTAGGTGGGCTCGCCATGGCATGTTTGGGTGCGTATCTAATCTTAAAAGCGAATTGTCTGTGCATGTTCATTGTTTCGGAAAGGGATGTGGGGCTCGGGCAAGACAATCAAATCGGCATTCGAGTTGTCGGGGTCGGCAACCTCTTTTGGCTGCGTATCACCAGTATAAGGTGCCAAAGCAGGTGCATCATAAACGGCAAAAAATGAAAATTCATGGGTACATTAGCAAGAGTGGAACACAAGTGAGATAAATGGGCGCATTTCTCTGTAATGGCACATCAGAAATACACAATACATGTATGACATTGGGATTGTGTTTGATCTATCCCAAATGGAAAACATGCACTGCGGTTATACGTCCTATGATATTTGTCTATCACACATGTGTAGAGTTAGCATAGGCAAGCAAGATTCAGGGGAATTTATACGTACACGTAGCCCAAGAATCCTTTCTTCGTCCAAGAGTACTCCATCAAAGGTGTATTTGTCCAGTGATGAGCACACCGTATACGGCAGGCTTGAATAAACGATATCCTCGAAGCAACGTTGGGAGTCGTCCAATGTATCACCAACTCGAGTAATAGCCTTCGCGCGGCGCCGTGACTTAGAGGGCGTACGTTCAAATTCCTCCAGATCGGAGCTAGTGGAATCGGATAAAGCCTCCAAATTCTCGTCTTCGCCCAGTTCAGAGGATTTTCCCCCGTATTCCTCCACATAGTCAGCGTTAATTTCCTCTCCCTTAGGACGTTCATATCTTGCTTGTTGATCCATGCCTTGACCCATCGACACACCCTTTGACGTTCGCTGTTTCTCTCTCTTCATCCTCCGCAGAGCCTCTTCTCGGATAGTTGCTTCCAGATCCTCCTTTTCCGCCGCCAGGATCCTCGCCACGTCCATCTGGTTAAAATTCAATAGAATGAGGGGCGCCCTATCAGTTTCGGTTCCCACATCTGGTATGATAATGCATCTCTGACCAGCCGTAGTTGTGATCCAGCGCGTTGGGAAGGCCTCGGCCGCGAACCATCGGCAAATGGATGGCCCCCAATCGCTGTATGGCACGGGAAGCGGTTCCTCATCATCAGAAATGAGGTTTGAGAATCTGTCGAGGCAATTCACGAGAGAACTGCGGTGGACGAAGAAGACAAAACTAGATGAGGGGTGGAGGTGCTGAAGGAATGCAGGAAGGTGCTGCCGGTTGTCCGAACGAACATTGACATTGAAAATGGCTACGGCGTGATGTGAATTGGCATGGAAAGGTTTTGCGGTGTGGCGGAAACTGGTAACGGGGTTGGGTTCAGCACGACATGAGATGTGGCCAAAGGTTCTGTTTGGGCTGAGCCTAGGAAGGGAGAGTGCGAAGAATGGGCGAAGAGGAACGGCCTCCGACAGCGTTCGTGGAATTCGCCAATATTCCAGGGTGCCAGCATTCGTATTCGGAAGCAGGAATATGTCCTCAGTGAGAAATAGAAGACCGGCGTAAGAGTGATAAGGGGCGCCAATTTTCTGAACCATGAATAAGCGGCCGAAAGAAAGGAGGATCCTTTTTGCGTACCATCTTCAGTTTACCCGTTCTCCACTCGTATACGAAGACCTGGTCGTCAGGTTTATGTGGATGCTCGTAATAGGCTAGGATCAGCACTAGATTATCTCCAACTATTTCTATACCGACTGCCGGTTTCTCCCAGCGTGTGTTCATTACAGATATAATGGGTTGCTGAGCCTCTAGGTGTAGCTTTCCGGTCGAGACTTGGAACAGATACAACCGGATCTCATGCGAAGGATAATGGTTCGGCTCGCTTCGCTCGGGATCTTGTAGTTGTCTATCGAGGTCCAATCGGTCCAAGATAAAGTTCGAAAGCGAGCATGGAAACTCACGTCGTGATGACAGCAAGGAGATCATGTTCATAGACACAAAACCCCATATCAATTATCGTCTCTTCCAGACGGACCTCCTTCCACTCGGCTCCCTGGTCAGGTTCACTAGGAAGTTGTGTGTAGTGAAGTACTTTGCGTGATGCGTCTCCGAGGAGATAGATACCCCCCGTCAGGTCATAGATACCCGACGTTGGGAACGGAATGTCTATGGTTCCGTCGAAGTTAAAACTAAGATCCTGCCAATTGCCTTCTCTGAGAAGGAGCTGATGCAGGCGTTCTACGATAGAGAGTTCGCAGCGAGGGTTGTCCAACTGAGCTGATATGCTGCGATGGATGTAGTACTGAACCTCGACGGAGTTGGATATGAGATCCCGAAGGTAGTGATTGACTGCCTTGCACCTCAGGACCGAGGGGATAGGCAGGAAAAGGAGGATGTGGGTGACAATTTCTAGTGGGAGGTCAGCCAGCGTCATTTTTGCCAATGTTGCGGTGGTTGTCGCCGTCAACGACGATGAGGGTGATGAAGCCATGGTCGGCGAGTCAAGTTGAGTTCGAGGGGAAGTGATAGTAAACGAAACACGTGACATTGCGTCATAGCTGATGTATTTATTTATTTAAATAGTTTGGCGAGCGAACAAAACAATGGACAGCAAGAACGATATACTATAGCTAACAATTCTAACGAGCCGAAAGCAAAACAACAAAAAGAGAGTTATCAAGAAACTGATGATTGTCCGGATGCTGATGCATAACTAGAACCAGAAACACTCCTCTCCCCAAGCCCATCACTGTCTAACAGCCGCCGAATCTCCATGATACAGTCCCCCAGCCTCGCATGCACTTCCTTCGCGTTTTCTAACAACGGCTTGATATTCTCTGGCGTCATCGCAAGCCTTGATTCCGGGAACACCTGTTGTGGAGGCATGGAACGTACTGATCCCGACTTCTGGATCTTCCCAGACGCCCTCGAACTCGACCTCTTTCTCTCCCGCTCCTGCTCCTTTAACTTCACTCCCTCAACACTCTCATCCACATTGGACAACCGCGGAGCTCGTGGTGTCGCTTGATGATGAATTCGCGACTTTGACTTGGAAGGCGATTCTGCCCAGAGAGATAGCTGTGATCCGCTGGCCGACCTTCGCGGTGTTGAAGGGCGAGGAAGCTGCGAGGACGACGACGGTGCTTGGTATTGCAGATACGGTGATTTGCCCTTCTTGATTCTCACAGTTGAACCACCATCCTTTCCATCGCTTCCGCTACCCAGGTTCACACCCAAAGCCTTCGCGGCCGCATCCAAATCCGACGCCGAGTCGATTCGATCCCAATCTTCTTCGAAGGTACTCTCTGCACTACTCTGCGGATTCGACCCAAGCCTCGTACCGGGTCGCGATGATTCCGTATAGTTCCCGTCACTTCCATTCGTCGACAGATCTGTAACAGATGTCGAAGGGGGTGTGGTCTTCTTCGAGCCTAAGCGGAATATCGACGCAAGGGAGGGACGGCGTGGAGAAGATTTCACATTCAGTGATTGGATCACATACCGCGACGGCGACTGGTCCCTTGGTTCTCTATCCCTCTCCCTTTCCTTTCCCGCCTTTGCCACAATCTCGGGCCCGGCACTGGTTTTCGCTCGTCTCCTTTGTTGCTGTGGATGCGCCGTCGGTTTCGGAAGGTTATGGCTCGCGCTCGATCGATCATAAGATGTGTCCGTACTCAGAGATGCGGTCGAGAGCATAGCATGGTTATGTGCCATAGGCGAAAGGGGAGGTAATTGTTCCTTGTTGGCGGTGACCTCGGAATGATTCCTCTTCAACGCTCGCAACATGTCCCTTAACCCAGTCATACCCACAAGTTTACTCATCCTCCGCTTCTTCTTCGATGACTCTCCGCTCTGTTCCTCTGACGGCAGTGTGACCGTACTACTCATGGGATCGCCCCACCTCCAATCCTTATTCACTTGGAGATTGTCCGCTGACGAAGGTGTGCTTTCCTCGAGTACCGTCAACGGAACCCCGCCTCCATCCGCCGATAATACTGCCTCTGCATTGTTCAGCATCTCTCTCAGAAGTACCAGTTGTCGATGGCTGAGGTCATGTCGACCAGTAGAAGCCCTCCACGCAGGTGGAGAGGCAGGCGGGGGCCCAGCAGAGGGTGCTGAATTCGAGGTAGCTATCATACTACTCGACATCCCAGGGGTAGGTGTGGGTGGTTTTGACTCGTCCCCGGCCAACGTAATTGCGCGCTCTCGACCCCGTTTCTCCCCTCCTGTGCTCAACCCAACGGGAGCCGATACGCTGGAAGACGGGCCGCCTGTACCGGACGTCCCATCGGCCAAATCCACGAGTAACTCGGCACACTCCCATGATATGCGATATTTCGAGTTGATACTATAAAACGCGGCTGCTAACTCTTTGTATCTTGCGCCAGGGTGATTCCCAGGGTTCGTATTGGATCGAGCACGGGTCTTGGGTTTTGTGAGGTTGAAAAAGCTGGGCGATACGGCACGGGCGGCGGGTTGTTGAGCCAGTTGGGCTTGCGCATCGAGTTTTTGTTGCATCTGGAGGACAAGGTCACGGTGGGTCTCTTGCTGTTGCTTAAGCACTATGGACGATTTGAGCATGTTAGAAATCCAGATGAAATAGTTACGCACGCTCGATGTAAACAGCAAAGTCCCTGACCATCCCCAGATCTCTCTTTAGCCCGAATTGCGCCTGACTAATCCTTGGGGGGATCTTGAGGTCACTGAGCGAATTCCGTCTCTGGACGTCGAGGTTCGTAACTGCATGCTTAGGGCTGATTGTTGAACGACCAAGAGACGCAGCTTGAGGAGACGCGGGAGACTTCGGGGTCTTGGGGGTAGTAGGAGAACGCAGCGATTCAGGAGATTTAGGGATGGAGGGGAGTGGGAATGAAGAAGACGATCCAGATGTAGAGGTGGAGGGCGGTGGCACTGAAGAATTTGAGGAAAGAGGTGAAAGCATAGAATCAGTGCCTGTGTTGATTAGGGTATTAATAGACTCGGTGGTATTCTTGGTATTGGTGTTGTTGCGTGGAGGTGAAGGTGGTTGGAGTTCAATTGGTGGAAGAAGTGTTGGCATTGAGGAACTTGGGGTATGAGGGGTCCGTGGTCGAGATATGTTAATATTGGAAAGCGATGGGAGTGGTGGCAAGGAGGGCGGCTCTTCGGGGTTCGAGTCTGCTGGCGGTGCCGGCGCTGTCGACTTTTCTGAAGGTATACTTGCTAGGACCTCCATGTTCGCTAGCGATGCCCCACTTTTCGTTCGCTTATGCCGCCCAACCAAACTCAGCCGCCTCATGTTGCCCATAAAACCGCGATGGCCTTCTTCCTTTTCCTTCTCTCTTTCCCTCTCCCTCTCCCTTTCATTCTTTTTATTCTCCTCCTGTGCAACATCTCGCACATTTGGGCGCGCACCTCGCGACGTGGACCGCTTCCTATCCCTCACATCCTCATGGAGGTCATCGGTACTAGCGTCAGGCTTCGTCTTGGGCGTCCCATACGACGCGTGTCTCTGAGTTGCAGCCTGCCGTACCGCCGAAGGTAACCGGTGCCCTTGCATCGACATGGGCCGCTTCGACTTCGGTATATCCAACGACGACTCTCTATTTGATTCCTTCCCCCAGGTCTTGTCCTTCTCTGCCGAGCCTGACGCTGACGCTGGTATATTAGGCCCCAATCCTTTGTTCAACTGCACTGGACCAAGACTCTTGCGCTTGACGAGTTTATTTGGAGTCTTTTGTGCTGGAGATTCATCTTCGTCGTAGTTGGATGAAGAGGCGTAGATGGATCCTCGCATACTCAGATCTGTCATGCTTCCTGATCGGCTACCGGTGTACGATGATCGTGGATTGCTATTCTTTCCGAGAGAGTTGCGGCCGCGAGAATATATAGGACTGGAAGGACGAAAGAACCAGCTGGAGGAAGGAGGGGGAGGAGGAACAGGTTGAGTCGTGTGGATGAGGGAAGAGAGAGAGGGGCGAGAGCGAGGAGTGGGATGGCCGTCGGTGTTGTTGGCATCTGGGAATCCATTAGCATTGTTCAAAAGTAATTGAGAGCTAGGGATGTGTTAGGCTGCGATGACGAAGCAATGAAGAACTTCTTTTCATGTTATGTTACAGGAGGATAATAAGACAGCAAGGAACAAAGTTCGGACATCAAAACCAGCGAATGAAACGTGACCACCCACCTTTACCCTTCTCGTCCTTTGCTACTTCAGATGGGGTCGTACTCCCTCTCTTTCTTCGCGTAGTCCATCGCTTAACACTTCCAATCCTGCTCATTAACGCCCCACCAGCACTTGTCGACTGCTGTGGCGTTGGAGGTACGCTAGTGTTGATAGGATCAGCCACAGCAGGGGGAGGGGAAGGCGTTCGGCGTTCGTCAACCTCCTCAAGTCGGTGACTAGCCTCGGAGTCGGAAAGAGGATATTGGTGATTCAGATCCATTAATTCAATCGCCCCCTGGGGTTGAGGCCGGCTCTTTTTGCGCAACCGACGGCGCTCCCGATGGATCGGCGGGCTCGGCGGGAGGTATTTAAGCGCATTGTTCGCTGCATTGCGTGAAAGAGAAGGGCGAAGAGGGGCCGTTGATCGAAGAGAAGTTGTATCTGCTACGGAGGACGTGGGAACGGAAAACACGGAGGCGGTAGGCGACCGAGGAAAGGGTGTGGTGAGGTGGGGGTTGGTGCTCGTTGACGTGGTTGCAGTGAGAGGAGTGAGGCTAAATGGTACTGAAGGAACGGGTGGGGGTGGGGTATGAGGCTGAGGAGCGCGTCGAGAACGTGCGGTGACGGTGCGATCTTCCTCGGCGCTCGCCACGCCAAAGTCTGGATCATCATCATCCTCATCATCATCAGAGAGATCGTGATGATGGTGTGCCGAGGAAGACGGGGTTGAGTTGTAATCTGGATGGCGAACGGGGGTTCGTCGCGACTTTCCAGGTGTAGAAGATGTAGCTTGTTTGGCAGGAGTATCATTGAGGGCGAATTCGTCGTCCCAACTCTCGTGCTCCTCGTCATCTTGGCGAGGAACCTTGTGATGGTGCACCGGTACGCCTGCGCGCAGTTTGCCACCGATGGTATTCTTTGAAGGAGTGTTATGGGTGCGAGGGGACTGCCGAACAGGAGAGTCTGCCTTGTCCAGGAAGTCGTCATCCCAGTTCTCCGTGGTGACTTCTGGGGGAAAGGATGGTTTCTGTGGAGTAGTTGGATCTCTTTCTGCCCAATCAGCGAGATTGGCAGCGGCGACGTTGAGTGTGTCGGCGAGGACGTGGGGTGTGCGTGGAGGATCGTGACTCATGATAGACGTAGTGGAAGTGAGGTTGTCGACATCCCAGTCTTCGGTAGCTGTCGACATACGTATCTTTGCAGGAGTGTCATGAGCATTTCTGTGTCGTTTCGGAGAACCAGACTGTGAATGAAAGTCAAAGTCATCGTCCCAGTTCTCTGACGGAACTGCAGGGCAATCAGCTGGGGCCACGAGGCGCAAAGACGCGTCGAAATACCTGAGGTGTTTTGTAGACCGAGAGCAGCAGACATGACCAGTTGTCATTTACGTGAAAAGTCGTGAGCTCGTCGTCATACACAGTGAAGAGGTGAATGTGGTCGTTGCAAGAGATGGTATAAACAAGGTCACCAACATCACAAGGTTAGGGTTTGTATCAATTTGTTTTCCAAAAATATCCGTCAACAACAAGCGCACCCAACGGCCTTGTTCTGCTTTTCGCCTTGCAGTCGGCTGTATTATTCTTCAGGCCCTCAGTTGGCACTTGTCCACCCTTGCCCACCTCGAGCCCAATGTAAACGCCCATACTGTTATATGCACATTGTTATGTTCATCAACCGCCCAACCAGCGCCACATACAATGTTCTTCAAGGGGCTACGAGAAACTACATGAGACTGGGATGCAAGCCTCATAGGCCGATACACCATCTATGAATGCCCAAGCCTCAGACCTTGAGGCCTCAAAGCATGATTCATTAGCCAATCTCTTTGACCATCAGACCGAAACAACCAGACCCTGAAGATGGGCCACTGAACGCGTGGCTTGGGCAGAGGCACAACATCTATGGCTTTAAACTCTGTCGAGACCTGTGAAGGCAGCCGATAGAGGCAAACTTGAAACTCGCTTCATATGACAATGACTGATATGAAATCGTGGGCTGCCATATGTAGTTCTGCACGCCTCCCATCATCCCTTGGAGATCCTAGTCATATACGGATCAAAACCGAGCAAGCTAATCACGGCGGGTAATCATGTGACCCAACTGGCTATAAGCCCGAGCTCGTGGGCCGTACAACCCCGTACAACCTCGTACAACCCAAGCGCCCATGGCCTCTGTGTTCCCCCTTGAGATATACGATATCATCATCACCCATGTCCCAGACGACTTTTTCACTCTCAACTCACTATGCTTGACATCCACAGCCTTCGTCACTTATGCTCAACGACGCATCTTCCAGCTATTCCGTACTGATCGGTGGCAACATCCAGCCCAACCCCCCTCTCATCTCAGTCCTACCAAATTCCTCGACAGAATCATCCGGAGACCTCACCTCGCAGCCCACGTGCGCGAATTTATCACTCCCTTCCTCCCTTCTTCTACCCATCCTGCCGATGAGCAATGGCTACCCTTATTGATCGAGGCATTGCCATCAATGGTCAATCTCAAATCCTTCACAATCTTCACCCACTCCACCTCACCCGATGCCCTTCTACAAACGCTCATCGAGTGCCCATTCCGCCTCGAGGAGCTACGCTGGAACTGGGTGATCCGGAACCCAGACCAAAATCAAACACGTCTCATGTCCATCCTTCTCTCCCAACAAACCAAAATACTTTCACTTTCACTCAAAATGACACCTGTATCTCTCCCCCGAGACGCCCTGCCCAAGTTGAAGAGCCTTGCGACTACGTGTGAGAACGTTACGGCCATTCTCCCGTACCGACCTCCTATCGATACACTGGATTGTGTTTATCTTGACCCCGATGATCCAGACTTTCAACCCATGGATCCCGATTCGCCACTCGTTGCTCCCTTTAGAAGCGTTAGACGACTCTGTCTGGGTATAGGCACGATGTGGTTCAGAAACATGACGAGCTATTTCCCCTCCCTAGAGGTCCTACAAACAAGTATCGTAATGGCAAGTTCGCGCCTCTATCATCGCAGCGTATCCTCTCTAATATCACGGCGACAGGTTCGCGATTATCACATTATCGCATCAAGCTTTCCCAACCTCCGAACCGTACATATCACGAGAGTGGCCTCCACTAACGAACAGGGAATGATGTCCAAGTGGTTATTCTCCAGCCTACTCAAGCTAGAGTACGTCATCTGGGGCCAACCATTCAGTAGTCATTCGCCTTCCACGGGACATAGATACGACTGCTGGACTCGGTCTTCGGTACCCACCACTCTCAACGCCCGGCAAGTGCATGAACGAACAAGTCTATTACTCCTCGATAGACCGGATCCTTCCCCTAGTCCGCACTATTAGAGGTTTGAATAGTGGATTCCACAACGTCCTATTAGGTAGCGAGACCGACGTTTTAGATTTAAATAGACACATACCCCCACTCACTTTGCTCGCATGTTCCTTGTAACACTCATGCCATACATGCTCCTATGTAGCTTGATCTCATCATTTCAGCGCTGGCAGTCGAATAATCTAATCACCCCCACGCCTTGTTCTCAAGTGTCTAGGACGACAATAACTCTAAACCATATTTCGGGAAACACGAAACCAGGCACGAATTTTAAGGGTATCTTCGTAGAAACAGTGCAGAGCCTGAAAATGATAACCGCCCTTTGCAACAATCCGTTGCCCCAGACTCGCCGGGCTTTGAGCATGGGTATATGAAGATCTCGAAATGTGCTTTGGACCCGTCACATTCAGCCACAGAATCTTATACATTTCTCAGCCTCCCGAACCCGCTAACATCCCCTGCCTCCAGGAGAGGGAAGGTGCTAGGCTCTCCGGGCGTATATAAAAATAGCGGAGGCCCAGAAGCTGACTTGGAGAGCACCACATTCCTCTATTTCTGAAGAAGAGACGTATAGCACTTCCAGATGGCGAAAACTGACATACTGCACTTGACCCACAGTAACGTCGCACGTCTCAGTGCGGGGGCTTAAGAGAGCTTGAGATTATTATTAGATCAATCCCCGAGCTAAGTGCACTCCAATCGTGAGTCTGACCGATCATTAATTTTGCTTTTTATTTTTTATTCTTTGAACGGGAAGGTTCAGCCTTCAATATCGGTACGGATTCTAATACAATTTTTGAAACTTGGACAAGTAGGCAACTCGCTGACGCTGCCAGCTGCTTTCACGTTCTATTTGAGTCCGTAAACCACCCACGCCAGAGCCTCGTGCTGATCTCGTCGCAAGGGTCCAGTCCCACGCGAGACTCGCCTTAAGGGCCCAGGGTAAAGTATAGATTTGACAAGATCACTTTGCTAAGAAAGTTTGCATATAACTTAACGCGACAGGTGCTGATCGAACACGTATCAAGTGGTTACTGGATCGTTGGGGATAAAACCGAGGACCACCACTCAGCAAACTATATTTCTGTTCATTATAATCTCATCAAGGTAGAGACGGTGTATTACGGTGGTAGTTTCCTTTCCAGATCCCGAGCTATAATTAGATTGAAAACATATTAAAAGATGGCAGATCGTAGCGATCACTTCAGTGATTGATCAACAAAAGCTTGACCGAGGTCCGTGAGCCACACTGATAGGTTCAGTGCCAGTACGTACTGCAGTCAAATAAGCACGTGACCCTTGTGATTGACTGTCGTCAATGCGAATCAAAGAGAAGATTGTTCTATGGATCAACAACAAAGAATAACAGAAGGTCGTTCTCGAAGATACATATTTAACCGCTATGTAATCGCGAGTAGAAACGCCTAGGAAGTTTCTTATCCGACTAATCCTCAACGCAGTTTCCCCATTTATACTGTTCCCCATGCAATGCTGCTTCACGAACGAGTATCATCACGCGGTACCAGGCATCTGAGACGGTGTCTCGACTGGATAGCTTCTAGCAGTTGAGCGTACTGGTTGGAACCCATATCGACAAGGAGGGCAGCGTTCTATTGGTGGATATCTTCATCTTGCACGGGGTTGACCCCTTTCCCCACTCGTATAAAATTATCCGAACCGTTGAATCGCTGTCAAGTCCTCTGGACAGGATACGACGATACTATAAAATGGCTTCAAAGGGCCCAGGAGCTACTCGTACATTTCGTCATCATGTCTACGACTATAATCAAGGATCTTTCGTCAAAGGAGCTTCTAGTAAACAAGATATGGCTCCAGGGGATGGTGCTTACTGGGGTGTGCTACGGCATTGTCGTTACACTCTGTGTCTCTTGTACACGGCTCCTTACCTCGAGGACGTCGAATGCTTCTGGGCCATCAATTGGGAGGCAACGACTATGGCTCCTCGCGTACGTTGGACTCCTCTTTTCCCTGAGCACCTGTACCATGGGGCTTCAAGGAAGAGAGATTGAAAATGCCTACATTCTTCACCCAAACTACCCTGGTGGACCTGCAATGTTCATACTGGAAGATACATCAGTCATTATCATTGTAGAGGCGGCTTGCTTCGTGTTTCTACAATGGGCAGCAGATGGACTATTGGTACCTTATTTCCTCTCGTCGCAAAGTTCCTCTTTTTCTGATTCTCTCGTGGAAGCTTTGGCGTTGCTTCGCGTTCTTCTCCATGTCGCCTCGCATCATTTTGACGGGTACTATTATAGCCGTTGCCTTCATTATCAACATTGGTACGTCTCATGTTTACATAACGCATCTTCTAAGCATAGCGGCTGAGATGGTGATTGTAGGCCTCAGCCTCGTCTTCATCGTTTGCGTGACATTACCGAAATCGTTGGGATCCCCGGCCGTTTTGAATGGATTCCTTTTGGCATACGGATTCTACACCTTATCGTTGAATGTTGGAATCACAGCTGCCATCGTAACGAGACTTCTTCAACACCGTCGGTCCATCGGACGAGCTTTCGGGGTCGACCACGGAATCGGTATTGTATCGATTCTGGTAGAGTCCGCTGCGGTTATCGTTGCGTACGACCTATTCTTTCTTATCCCCGCCGTTATCGGGCATCCGTTGTCAATCATAGGGAGGCAAATCGGGATTATGGTTCAGGTGTGTCAATTTAGCAGTAAAACTATTCCGTTGCTAATTGGGAACCCCCGGACGCTAGTTAATCCCCCCTCTTATGATAATTCAAAGGGTTGCACACGGCACGGCCTGGTCTATTCGCAAGCGCGAGTCCGGTAATACGAGGAATAAGCTTTCACATCTTGAATTTGCGAATGAAAGGGACGAAAGCCCTGTCATGACAGACGTTGGATTACCGCATAATTCACGTCCCACAGGGAGTAGTTTCTTCTCCGTTTGAGCATCCCTTCACCGGGTCATCTTGATTGTTATACACCCACCATGGCAGCGGAATGTTCATTTGCATTTCTAATTTGTCTGGGAGTTGAGCGCGAGGCACCTGAAATGAGATGTATACGGGAATGTTTACTTTTCTGAGATGGTTACTGACAACGTGTCTGTAGACTAACGACAGGCAGCTGAATAAATTGAATTTTGGGGTTACAACATATCAACGTGAGGGAACGTCGGGGAATAGTCCTGGAGTCCTGGAATATGACATCTAAGCCCTGCATCCCCCCCCCCCCCCCCCTGGTCCAGGTGTTGGCGCACGTGGGTAAAGGAAAGAAGGAAGAGTAATATTTTGGCTGGAGAGGAAGAGGCGGTTGACATGGCGTAGGTCGGGGAACATGGCTTTGTCGAGCAAGGGGTGCTTTATAGGTTGTCGTCATGGGTACATGGTGGCGTGTGAGAGCGATCGATAGGCGCAGCTCCTGCTGGTGGTCGTTACGACGAGTGACCGTCTTTTTCTTTTTTTTCTTTTTTTTTTTGATTCAACTATTTATTACAGAGTGCATGGTAACAGTCCGCGGCTCCAGCTTCTGTGCCGAGCAGAAATACAGAGGGATAAATCATGGAGGTGACTAAACTGACTCACTGTCTGCACGAAGGTATATGTAACTGGAATTTTTGACCCATTCGAGTTTGTCTTGTATTGATATCACGACATCAGAATACTCTTTTGGCGAATCGGATTGAGTCGGATCGGCTGGGAGCTAAAGGCGGTCGATGCTGCTGGTGGCCCAGGAGCCCTGGGCTGATCCGGATAGGACTCTCTGGAAGTCTGTAGTCAAGTCGTTGGTGGCCTCCCCTATGCGACCACGTTATGAGCATATGGGTATAATCATGATATGAGCCATAAAATCTTACTCTTGATAGACTGATCCGGTACGTCGAGCCCGCTATAAGTAAATGTACAATGCTTAAGATCAGGCACGAAAGGGGGTGTAAGTCTCACCTGAAGAGTCCTTGTTCAATGAAGGTGCTCAAATATTCTTGACCAGGGTTCAGCATTGGGAGGTACATCAACTGTGCGTTAGATTTGACATATCCAGATGACACGCCTTCAGCTTGCCAGGATTCTGGTGGTATTGAGCCATATGAGAAGCCGAATTTGCTCTGGAATGTGGTTGTACCACTTTGCTTGAGCGTATCCGAGAGCTGCGCATCTGTAGTTAGTACCGGGCCACCAGCCAGCTTCGCAGCAGAAGCAAAGGCGCCACGGCAAATACTATCACGGATAGATCTACTGTCTGTCTGGACTGGATAAAAAACCTGCTGAGTGGAGTTGATTAACTCTATGTGACATTAATGGGAAGACTGCGTACGCCCATGTAATACATAATGGTGACACTGGGAGTAAGTCCGTCGGACGTGAGGTCACCTTCCACGCATACAATTAAGGCCTCAACTCTCCAATCGCCTTGGTCTTCGACAGCAGAGTCGTACGTCCGTGTCATGGGTACAACATCCCAAACAGGCTCCGTGGGCCTTACAATGTTGGTAGTAGTTTCGACCAGGTCTGCCATGGCTTGTCCTGATGGCGTTGTCACTTGGGGATCGGAATGAGCAAGGAAATTGAGCTTACGCTCAACCCATGTCGGCAGGCCCAATTTACTAAAGCGAATTTCATTTGCAGGTGTCAACAAGTTGGGCTAAGCTCGCCTAAATATCCCAGCCTCAAGGTATTCGGGGATCTGGCTACCGAGATGGGTGCTAATGCTGCAAAAACCAGCGATAGGCTTCGAGGCTCCGAGCGCCCCGGGTGGTTTTCACAAGGCAGGAGATCATCGCTGTATTCATATCCGAAGTTAAACGGGAAATAGACTGTGGCCATCAAATACATGAACAGGTCGATCTCGTCCTCCGCCGCTGCCCCTATAGCCATAAAATCCATTCCTCCATTTGTGGCAGCTGCGATATACTGGGGTATCTGGAGACGGCATCATGTCAAAATTAGGATACGCAAGAGGAAATGAAACCTTCCGACATTCTGTTAGCTCATCGCGGCCCCAAACTCTTGCCTTGCACTCTCTTTGATCTTGTCCTTCATATTCTGGTCAACCTCATCCTGGTATGTCTGTATCGTTGATGCAGAGTTTCCCATGGTTTGAGGCAAGCGGTAGTTGCAGTGGCTGTAAAAGAGGGCACTTCGAAGTCTGAGACGTCTTTTATATGTTGTATTCAGGGGGAGTGACCCCGGAAGCTTCATCTATATTAAGTTTGGATCCAGACACGAAGCAACCCAGAAACCCCGAAGCCAATAAAGTGGTGATCTACTCTTCTATATGACGTCGAGGCATGTCCGAGTTCAATATTTTGGCGTGGAGTAAGAATGTTCTTGCTCAGTGTCCAGTCCAATCGAAGTTAAATAGAAGATCGACGAGGTCCGGAGGCAACGTGTGGGAAATGTTGTGGGACAATGTTTTGCGGAAGCCCCTTGCAGTTGATCATATGCTCCGGTGGCTCAGTCACCTGGCATCCCGAAGATGAGATAAGTATGGTCTGCGACCGCATTCAAGAATACCTACAGGTCGTTTCATCATCTATGGCACGCGCTGACTGGCCCTGGCGTCCGCAATCTCATCTTTGTTATTCCAGTATCCACAGCTTGACAGAGAGCTCCTCCGAATCCTGGTAACAACCCCAAATCGGAATGGGTCTTAGTACGGCAGTTGGTGCTCTGCGTGTCTCCTGGTGGAATGTTCTCCTTGTGTTTTCAGTTGGATTGAGCGGTTTTGCGAATGAGGAGGACCAGTGCAGCATGGTTCATAGGTAGTGTAGAGGTCTTGTGGAAGCTGTAGATGTGCCAGATGGGTGTGGTGATGTTGATAATATGGGTCGTCCGTCATTGGTGTTGCTGGCACTCCTAGCCAGAACTGCGAGAATGAATGCCGGATACTCAGTAAAGACAAACATGACATCCTGGAGACGCAGCGCGTTGTTTGGGGCTTCCTTTCCCCCTCATTTCTAAGTCGGAGAGTGTGTGTATTTGACCATTGCGTGTGATTCAGACACATGGTGTTGCCGTCCGAGATATATAGGGAAAGACGCCTCGCGAAGCCTCTGCCGATTGATCAGCGCGGACTGGGAAGAAAATGTTACTAAAGTTGAAGGAGACTGTATCAGTCCGTGCGCCAGGATCCCAGGATTCAAAATGCCGATTACTCTGTAGAAAGAATCCCTCGAGCATCAATTGCGAGGTATATGCTTGCAATAGCACACTGGTCTTCGCAGGTGGCTCCCCGGTGCACTCCTCGACCGGGATCGGAACGTATTCCAGTAGTTTCGTCAACCCTAATTTCTCCCGCACTCGTCGTCAGCATCAACTCGGCAAGATCATATATGAGAAACTCACCTCCTACCAAACGGGGATCAGCTTGAGTTCGTTTGACAACACCAAGACTCTAAACAATTCCAACCTCGACGTTGTAAGCTTCAGGTTAATGTAGCGCAATCTTGCCGAGTCTGGTGCTCTGGAAACGTCTCGAGGCGCGTCTGTATTTGGTGAGCGGGCACTTCTCCAGAAGCGCAGCAGCGGGGTGGACGATGCTAGGGGCTGTTGTCTAAAACCTCTGACTTCCCGATAGTCAATACCGATGCCATGAAGGTCAAAGTCCTTGGACACGGGAACATACCTGTCATAAAATCGGTCCTGAAAATCTGCCAGCTGGAACCAAATACGAGCACAAGTACATATACCCGACCCACTGCACCGCCTCATCCCGTTATCCCAAATATGATCTCTGCATCCAAACTATACGCCAGCTTCGCCACAGACTGACTCTCAATCGGCAGCCTCTGGTTCAACAAACCAGGTAATACTGCAACTCTTGATCGCACTCTCACCAAATGTATTGCAGGGCGATCGTCTTGCAGGTCTGGGCATCTGCAGGACGTCCCGGCGGGAAAGCCCAACCCAATAGCCCTTATCAGGGATATATCTGGTTCCCTTTGATGATCACAGCGTGCACGGAAAGGTTGACATCCCTTGCAGGCGTGGTGGTACAGACGAGTGTTCAAACGTTGGCCCTCGACACGCGAACGGTCAGGACGAGACATACCGCCGTGATGGATGGCGAAACCGACCGGGAGTATGCCACGAAGGCTGCGATCTTTCACGTTGGGCGATTCCTCGGTGAGAATCTCATGTAGGGTGCCTTCGAGCTTGACAAAGTGCGTGACGGCCTCCTCCATGACCATGTCGCAGAGGAACTTGGCGGTCTTCACGGTCTTTGTAGTCTTGTGGTCTCCTTACAGGACTAGACAAAAACCAGGGTCTGGTTCTTCCTGGCCTGATCGAAGGCCTTCGCATCGCAAATCTTGTTCACGACCCGATACCATTTGATCACCTTCTTTTCAGTGATGAATGCCAATGAATCATTGCTTGCTGGGACGCACAAGGTGTTATGTCTCATCAAGATGAAAAGAGGCCTATATGCTAATCAACGCGGAGGATAGTGGCAACGTTCTGGTAATTAGAATGCTGGTGACATTTGCTGCGAGTTTGTTATCATTGTCATGCGGATATGTAGGGTCCACTAAGGTAGAGCTTTCTTCTTGCGCCGATCGACTCATAACTATCCGAGGGTAGGATATGGACGAAGGCATTTTTCGCAGTTATTTCCGAAATTTCTTCTCACGTCGAAGGATGAGACATCCTGGGCAAGACCAACGATGGATTATGCGTGATTAGGGGGCTATTCCCGGGTTGCCATCCATTGTTCTATCAAGGGGTATGATGCGTAAACAAGATGGCCGGTTGGATAGAGCTTGCGTATGATTGATGAAAAATAGATTGAGGCGAAAAAAAATACATGTCAGATCGGGCAACAGAAACAAGAAGCAAAGCATCCAGAGGCGAGGTGCGAAGAACGAACGACGACGGACCCATCACTCGTCACCAATTTTCGGTGCCAGATAATAACGAATAAAGCCACCTTCAAAGTCATACGCAACCTAAGGTAATGGTTAAGCGTGATTCGTCATAAAGATAGTTTAGACTCACAAGTAGTGGGACATCATTACTCATCATGAGTTGAACTCTAGCCGAGAGACTAGCGCTCTTGGAGAAGTTGACAAGATATTTGAGAGAGAAAGTGAGGGAGACGTGTTGATTCATTTCAATGTTGACGCCTTGGTCGTCTATATCTTCTGACTTTTTGGTCTTCGCCTTTTTCGAGGGTTTTGACGAGCCATTCGCCTATAATGCAGTGAGCGAGAGAAAGTCTAAGCAAGGAAAAAAACCACGCGCCTTCTTTTTACGCTTCTTGCCATTCCCGGACTCCTCACCCTCATCTTCTCCGTCCTGCTCCTCCTCTCCTTCATCATCGGAATTCGGTTTGAACTCTTGTTCTTGCTCCTCATCCATCTCCACGTCGTCATCCTTCTCCTGTTTGACCTTCGGCCTCTTGCTACCTCCCTCCTCATCGTCTTCCTCGTCGGGATCAGATTTGGCTTGCACCTTGCCTATTTTCCCTTCAGAGTGCTTGAGTAGAACGTTACCGTTGGCAGCCTCTCCTTCACTGGTAAAGCGAATACCCTCTTTGCTGACCTCGATACGGACACTTTCGCCTAGCAGAGAAAGATCACGGACGATGCGAGTAAATTCGGAGGCGGGCATGGTAACACGAGCATCGTATTCAGTTTCGGGAATGCCGAGTTGATCAGAGTCTATGTCCATGAGTTTCATGTCGTATTCCGCAATGCGATCCGAGTCTTTCAAATGACACGGTCAGTACGTCACACGGTGTGATAGAGAGCTCTGGAAAGCGCACTCTTTGCCTCGTACACAAGGTTCAGGATGTCAGCCTCATCAGCTGCCTTGAGCGTGCAGATATCGTCGTCCTTGGCGCACTTGAGAACTTTTGTGAGACTTGTGAGGTTAACGCCTAGAGGCATAGGCCGATCACAGCGGTAAGGTTTGAAGGCAGATGTCCCTAGGTGCACAGCAACAAGCGCGACATGGGAGTTGTCCATGGCCTGAAGGTTGATGCCCTCTTCGGTGCACTCGAAATTGGCATCGGTCACCAGCTCCTTGATGGCTGCACATGGCATCAGAGGGAGCATAGTTGTGTAGATAACTAGGTAGCGCTCACCATCGAGGAGCTTCTTGAGAATACCGGCTTCCTGGAGTTTGGCCTCGAGCATGGTGGTAGTGGTGGGAGAGAATCAATCAGTCCAAAGACGCGTCGCCTCCATCACACGCGTCGAGTCACACACATGTCATGTCACATTCCCATCTTGTTGGATTTGTTGTCCTCCTGTCAACATCGTACTCATGTCTCGCCAACAACTCCGCAGGCACCGTCTCCTAGAGCTCGAGAAGGAGCAGCATCTGGAGGATGCGGAGGGCCTTGTTATTACAGAGGTTTGATTAAACAACCTTGCTACTCACTTGTGTATCTCATCTATGTCCGCAGGAGCAACGGCAGCTGCTGCTTAGTTCGTTCATGTCTGTCAAATTTGAATTTCATGACCTCGACGGCTTGCGCTGGACACAGACCGCTCTCAGGAGACGCCAAGTATCTGACCTGCATCCATCTTCTGTTTCCGTGCCACTGACAAGTCTCAGCATCACAGACCAAGTATATTCCGGCCCACTGGGTCTGACCACACATTCGTCGTCTCGACGAACACCCGCTCCACGATACATGACATAGAGGCCACCATTCGCGGTTACGTCGATTGCCTACCGTCAGATTTTTATCAATCATCGAAGCTTAAGAAGAGTAATAAATACAGGCCGCCCATCACTTCCCAGAGGTACGGATCCAGGCGGCTGCCTGGCAGAGGCACCGTATCTGATATATTCTCAGCCCTTGGAATGGAGACGGAGAAATAAGCACCCTCACTTCCAGTTTCCCATTACCACCTTCTACCTTACCACCGTCAACTTGCTGGAAAGCACCCTATACCATCGCTGACAACCCGGGCCTAATGAATTCAACCGCCAACCAAATACAGGTCCGCGTAGTCTCGGGACAACCAGTCTCCCCGTTTGCCTCTTCCGATCCATCTGAGCATGATAACTTTTTCTATGACACCGTCGTATATGCTACTTCTCCAATGGGTCCTACCGGTGCCCCCCTTCTGCTCCCACGTCCGCGATGGGCCCCTGGTGTGGCTTGACTATATATCTTCTTGACACATTCATTGTATTCTATTTGAATGCCTCATACTCACGGTTCTGTTGTATTATAGTGGATGTAATGGCATTAACGCCTTTATTGCCCGTATGCCCTTTTCAAACAAACTTCCTGCCTTGATCGTGCTCTGAAATTCATACCGGTTTTTCTTAGTTTAAGTAGGGGTTATGGGTACATTCTGGTTAGACTTGGCCAGTTTTTGAGCCCTGCACATAGAAAATATGGGATCCATGGGTATTTTATGCCCTATTCATACCGGTTTTTCTTAGTTTAAGTAGGGGGTGGTGCAATAAAAAAGACAATGATGAGTACCGGAGACTACTGGCACAACGGTGTCGAGGAAAAAACCTCAACGACTGCCCGTTTCATCTTATATAAACTCATCAGGCACTCGGGGTTAGGGGAGGTGTGCAATAAAAAGACAATGATGAGTACTGAGACTACTGGCACAATGGTGTCGAGGGAAAACCTCGACGACTGCCCGTTTCATCTTATATAGACTCATCAGGTGCTCTACGTAGTTCATTATCTGCTTAGATGGCCATCCATCATATTCATCCAACTGGATGATGGTCTCAATAATATCAAGGGCACTAGCCTATCTGGCTTTCGTGCTGATGG
Source organism: Podaxis mareebaensis (assembly GCA_018524725.1). Lineage (NCBI taxonomy): Eukaryota > Fungi > Basidiomycota > Agaricomycetes > Agaricales > Agaricaceae > Podaxis > Podaxis mareebaensis. The sequence goes on from JAEUWP010000344.1 coordinate 130,701, forward strand.
AGTCAGTGTCAATCTGATTGATGCTTGGTATGCAGACCATACTATAAATAGTAAAAACTATTTTCTACAAAATACTAAAGTTCAAATAAAATAAGCACGCACTTATCACCAGTGCTCTGTATTTTACGAAGTGCCCGTCAAGTGCCCATCCACAGGGTGGCGGTGCAATAAAAGACAACGATGAGTACAGTGACTACTGGCACAACGGTGTCGAGGGGAAACCTCGACAACTGCCTGTTTCGTCTTATATAGACTCATCAGGCGCTCTACGTAGCTCATTATCTATCTAGACGGCTATCCATCGCGTCCAGCTGACTGGACAATAGTCTCGATAAAAATTGAGGGGACTATCCTATCCAGAGTTCATCCTGATGGACTTGGTGTCAATCTGATTGACGCTCGGTACGCGGACCGTATTATAAATAGAATATAAAAACTATTTCTTGCAAAATACTAAAGTTCGAATAAAATAAGCGTGCACTTACCACCGGCACTCCGCATTTTACGAAGTGCCTGTTGAGTGCCCGTCCATAGGACGCTTTCTTGACCGATGCACGGGTAGATGCTATCGGCAGGTGCTGGCATGGGAGAAAAATTCATTAGACTAAGATGAATATCTCTTGGACAAACATGGGGAATGACTCACTTGGGATATGTGCAGTGGCCACTTACAACTGATTGAAACCTGGCTAATCCCGTTGTGTAAGGAGTCACAACGTTAAATAGACCACTGGAATAATCTCTCGGCTTACCTTGACCTGTCGCATAGTTCTTGCGAGAGTCTCACGTTCGTGCAATAAGCGCTGTTCGAACTTTCCACGGACATGACTTTACCGTGGGCGCACATACCTGTAGGTGGCGGTGCAATAAAAAGACAACGATGAGTACCGGAGACTACTGGCACAACGGTGTCGAGGGGAAACCTCGACAACTGCCCGTTTCGTCTTATATAGACTCATCAGGCACTCTACGTAGCTCGTTATCTATCTAGACGGCTATCCATCGTGTCCAGCTGACTGGACGATGGTCTCTAATAATCTGGCCCACGGAATGCGCCCCTCATTCTGCCCCTGGCAACGGCTTCTGATGGATGTTCCATAGGGACCA